>JASAND010017289.1:0-18179 GCA_030248195.1 Trissonchulus latispiculum | reverse complement strand
TTTCCTATGAGGATGTAGATTACATACACTTGTATGAAATAATCTAGGAGAATTTTAATTAGTTACAAATAAAAGAAGGTTAAATTTGAAAGTCAAATTCAAATAGACTGAAATCATGGATATTCAAACGGATCTTTTGCGCTTTCCCCCAGCCCTAACTTTTGATTTTTTTGACCAATAACTTTGAAATTTTGTGTGGGTGCATACTAGAGGCTGATGAATTCAAAAATTAAAAATTTTTAAATTTTTAAAAAATTTTAAAAAATTTAAAATTTTAGTTTGGTCAGGGAGGACCAAGGTGAACCAAAAAATGTTTAAAACAATGTTTGCTGAAAACTTGCGTACAGGGGTTTTCTGGGGCGCTGAGCACGAATCTGAGATCCGTTTTTCGATTCAGCTTTTCGTTAGCTCAGTATAAGCTAAAGTTGTAAGCTTAACATGTAATCTTATACTGAGCTAACGAAAAGCTGAATCGAAAAAATTGATTTTAGATTCGTGCTCTGCGCCCCAGAAAACCCTTTATGCAAGTTTTCAGCAAAAAATTTTTTCAAAATTTTTTGGTTCCCCTTGGTCTCCCCTTACTAAACTAAAATTTAAAATTTTTAAAAAATTTTTTGAAAATTTAAAATATTTGAATTTTTGAATTCGTCAGCCTCCTGTTTATACACCCATACCAGATTTCAAAGTTATTGGTCAAAAAATCAAAAGTTAGGGCTGGGGGAAAAGCGCAAATAGATCCATTTAGACTACACGTGAAATGATTTTTAAATTTGCGTACGACTATACTGCATTAAAGTTGTAGGTTTCATGAAAATTAACCCAGGAACTGTTTCAAGTACGAACTTTACTCTGTACCAGTCATAGTATAGTATAAAGGTTCCATAAGTTTTGCTGTTTCGAAGCTGTCATCTTTGTACTACTTAGCCAAATGCAATTTTCTGTAACATGTTTGCTCAGCTAACTTTTGTCGCAATGCAGATTTCCGTTTCGCCTCTTTCTTTAGTTCGGAAATTTTTTTATGAAAAAGACCCCTCCTCCATTCAGTAGTAATCAATAAGAAAAAGTCTACTGAGGATGCGGGAAAATTAAGTGTTGCTTCCTGCTTTAATGTGTAACCTATTTGTTTTTGTACTCCTTTCGCGTTTTTCTTTTGCTGCGCCAAATATTACTGTGTTTACGTAATTAATGTTACTCTTTGTATAATATCAAGGCAGTCCCTCCCTAAGAAAAATTCATACAAATTCAACAGTTTACTGGCGGCGACTGGGGCAATATCAACATCTCTCTCTCACGCTGTCCACACAACGGGGGGCTGGAGGGAGCCCGTCGTGCGGCCCTTAGGCTCCTGGTTATCTAACCTCCAGAAAACCTCTAGTGCAGATGAGTGGGATCAGAAACAAGCCCAACGGTGTGCCCATTTCTCGTCTTACTGTTTTCTGTAAGCGGATTATGGGTTTTCAGCTTGCCTTTCCCCAGTAAGACAGTAAACAGGGGCCCACCAATTTTACGCCTCATCCGACCGGCGGAGCTGCAGCCTAAAGTTTCTTGCTCAAGGAAACAATGTAGCGTTATTATGACAAAGGTGGGGGACATCGAACTTCAGAGCTTTCGATGCGAAGCCAACGCCTTAACCATTAGTTGGGTCTTCCTTTCCTTGATATAGTCCTAATTTTTATTTCCTTTTCATAAAGAAATAATGAAAAACGCCTGTCTGCAGTCACTAAGGCCGAAGCCTTAGTCCGAACAGGAGAGAGCCAATGAGCGCTGTGAGCGCTCTTACCCAGAGAGAACTAATGTCTGGAGCTCCTGCCTGGTTGTCCAAGAAGGACAGCCAGCTCGGCTCTACAAGGCATCGATTAATGCCTTGTATCCTTCGTGGATCCGCCTGCTGGCCAGCGTTTACTTCATTTTCTTGACGTAAATGCTGTTTGTATCTCTACGGAGATCCGCGAGCCACTGCAGTCCTCTTTCTGTGCATAGCACAGTCAGAGAGGTTTTGATAAAACCTTCTCTGGCTATGTTGCAGCACAGATAGAGCCGAGCTGGCTGTCCTCTTCTGGACAACCAGGCAGGAGCTCCAGGGAATAGTTCTCCCTGGTAAGAGCGCTTACAGCGCCCATTGGCTCTCTCCTGTTCGGACTAAGGCTACAGCCTTAGTGACTGCAGGCAGGCGTTTTTCATTATTTCTTTATGATTAATGCCTTGTATCCTTCGTGGATCCGCCTGCTGGCCAGCGTTTACTTCATTTTCTTGACGTTTTATTTCCTTTTCAGAAGACCAACTATGAAAAGTTCAAGACGGAAAATTTAGCAACATTTCTGGATCGATATGAGAAATTTCTGAAGGATAATGGAACTGGATACTTGGTTGGAAGTGATGTAAGTCTTGGCTTACGATACGACTGAAGAATTATGGGGAGGGGTTTTAAACGGGGAAAGCAAGTTTATTCATTAAATTTCTTATTTCTTCTGGAAATTGCCGCGCCTGTTAACCTGTTGACAAATTTCCCAAAAAATTCATTGAAATTTAAGTCCGGTTGATGGTTTAAGTCTTTGACCCCGGTGTCATCAAAACCGGGTTGAATTAACCCGGGTTGAAAAAACAGGGTTGGGATTGAAATTTGGGTTGAGTTGAACCGAATTAACGCTGGAAAAAATAAGTCAACACCAAAATATTTAATAACATTAGGTTGAGCACCTGGGTTTAGCCAACTCTTAAGGCTTGAACCCAAAAATGGGTTCAACCCGGGTTGAACTCAACCCTATTTTGATAACACTGGCCCCAGGTGTACTGGTCGAAACTTTTTCTGAACAGCTTTCCTGTAGTTCATTAATTCGGAGGAGATAATGGTAACAGTCCATACGTAGTTTGTCTGAGACGCAGGGGTGTCATGTAGAGGGGACCTACCTGGAAGTCTCTAGGCATTTGTTAGAAAAAATATATTGTTGAATTCTCAGTGTTTCGTGTGTAGATTGAAAGATTGATAGATTAGCATGAAAAACTGACTTTACTGTCCCGCGGCGTTTCTTCAGTGGTAGAATGTTGTGTTGATCAGAGACTTGTTTGGCGGTTCGATCACAGCCCTTGAACACTTTTCTTCTTAACTTCAAATCTTTATTTCAACTTATGCCAGCCAGCACCATACATAGTTGCAAACTTTTACAATGCACGAAGCAGACTTTCTTTCGAAATAAAAAATGGTTAAAAAATATCATTTTTACTCGACCTAAGTCCGGGACGGGTCCCAATGTTTTTCTCCGGAGACTGTCCCGGCTGGAATTTTGATAATCTTAATTCAGTGTGTATTAGAATCGTCCATGCCAAAGTGCATTGTAAGCGATGCATTCTTTGTCGTATTCCTTTATAGGTGTGATTCGTGTAAAGTGTAATTTTCCCTATTTCAGTTAACCTGGGCTGACTTGGTTGTGGCGGAATTTCTGAATCGACTGTCTCACTGTTTCGATCCCAACGTTCTCAGCAATCACCCAGGATTGAAGGCTCATCACGATAAGATCCATTCCCTGCCAAACATCAAGAAATACGTGGAATCAAGACCCGACTACAAATTCTAGACGTTGTTACTAAATTTTTTGATTAGATTTGGCAAAGCCAGATAGAGTTTACAAAAACAAAGCATTACGTTTAGTGATTCAGTAATTTCACAGTAATTCAGTATTTTTCATGCACTAATTGTTTTAGTATCTGTTTGTAGGTGATGTAGTTTGTGATTAAAAGTGCCTGTCTTAAGGTTTACGCTTCGTGAGGTAGGTTATGAAGTGATCCTTCTGACGATGCCAACGAAAACGTCTTCTAAAATGTCACTACAGTTTGGGAACGAATTCCCACTTAAGCTTGGTTCGATTGTTCCTGGGTGGCTCAATCGGTAGAGAGTTGGCCTCCTAGATCGCCAAAGGTTGTGGGTTCGATCCCCACCTCAGGACCGAATTTTTCGGGTCGGAGGTGCGGTAGTGACAATCTTAGTTTCGTTTGTTCTTTCATGTGTACGAAAATGAACAACAATTAATGATTAACTGTAACTTGGAATCCTGAGACCCGAAATTTTGGACCTCTGTTGGTAGCTTTTTGACCCGACGGCTTCCCGATGAAGGCTCGCACGAGATCATTCTGTCGCCAGCTGAGCTTTCGAGGTCACAGCTGCGTGAAGCTAGAAAGATTCTTGTCCAGACTGAAGTGACAATAAGCGTCACTGTACACTCTTACGGTTTTTTTCCAGTAAGGACAGAGTAGAGTCAAAATTTGCTCGATACTTTTCATGAACGAGAAATGAAAATTCAAGATTGAGTGCGGAGTTAAGCTAGTTAAAAGGAGTTAATTTTTATCCTACTCTATTCCACCCTTTCTTGAAAAGGCCTTTATAATAGAAAAGTTTCAGTGGACCATCAGTTTTGTAAATACAAAAGGTTTTGTAGAAAATACAGGCTATATCGACGAAATACATACTTCCGTTCTAGTGATGTGGATCGGATCGGATCGGCAGCCAAAATCATCTACCGATCCGATCCGGCAAATGGCCGGCGATCCGATCCGACCATAATTTCAATTTTCAATTGCAGTCACTTAATTTGCTATATTTTCCCATTTCCCATTATTTTGCAAAACTCTTCATCAAACTTCACATTTGAATGTTATTGAATAATTCTGAACGTTCTTATCACAAACTGCAGCTGCCGAATGATGTGTAGTCACCTTTGAATATTTTTTGAAAAAATGACTTTTTTGGAAGGTAAAGATCTAGTGAGAGAGAATTACACAAAAGACAGTGAGATGTGATAGATGACTATACGATACGGTTGTTTTGATTTTTAATTCGAATCGAATCAAAAGTGTTTTGATGCGACTTTTGATTTTTGATTAATCGAACTGAATCAAATCATTTAATTTTTCACAGCAAAAAATCGAACTGAATCAAATTAACTGAATTTTCAGAAGCCAAAATCGAACTGAATCAAATCAAAACTTTTGTCCATGAATCAGTAATTTTGATTTTGATGCGATTTTGATTCGCATTTTGATTCAGCAGAATGCTAAAAGCTTTCACTTAGTCTCATGCACAATAAAACATATTTGTCCATGTATTTTTTCGAGTACTGTTGAACCTATTATTATGTGCGGTAAAGATTTGTTTGTGCTATTCATTATGGCAGTGCTCACGGCAGAGGTACCAGCAAAGTCTTAACAAGGGACTTTAGCTGGGAAGATTGCTCTGGCAGTCATTTTTAGAATAGGTTTATTGGTTTAATGTACCATTTTGCGTTTCGAAAGACTGCTAAACCATTATTTTTCCATTAGCTTTATCTTCGATCAAGATTAGCATTTCATTTTCATCTCAAGATTTCATTAAAGCTAAGAAGTCTAAACTATATTAAAAATCTCTACGGCAGCAATGGACATTTTTGTGAAAAATGAAAGTTTTATGTTCTCAAAGCAAGTCCTGAAATTTTTATGTTCTCACTAAAACAACCTCTTGTGATTATAAATTAGGTTGGTTTAAATTATGTAAAATTTGAACGCAAATTTGAAAAATCAAAAGTCGCATCAAAATTCAGTTTCGGTAAATACTGCATCAAAATCAAAAGTCTTTCAAATTGAAAAAATCGAACTGAATCAAATCAATTCATTTTTCTAGTGCAGAATATCGAACTGAATCAAATCTGATGATTTTTCAGAGGCGATAGATCAAATCAAAACTTTTGAGGCCGCATCAATACAACCGTACTATACATACGAAGATGTATAAGATGAAATTGAAGAAGCTAGGGTGTACTAAGAACACAAAAAATGTGCGTACAGACTTTGGTCGTATTTATAAGCAAGCAATGTATCATTCGGAATTGGAGACGACATGGAAAATCCGGAATCCATAATCCGGAAAATCTAAAATATATATTCAAAGGTTTGCTAAAATTTATGCACATCGAAGATTTAGTTTTCATCATCAAATAGATATGGTTCCGCGGCATATTTTTGCGCTTACAACCGTAGGTTAACGCCGGGGGGTTAACATGGCCAAGGGGTAAGCAAAAATAGTCAGAAAAAATTAGTTTTTACAGTAAAATTTCATAAGATTTCCGGCTGCGCCGATTTTTTTAGCAACAATGTTTAATTTTTCGGGAAAATCGGGCAAAATTTTGAATTTTTTAAAAAATTGAAGATTTTTGCAAATTTTGACAAAAAATTGCAAATTTTAACAAAATTTGCTTAATTTTTCGAAAAACGTTACAAATTTATTCTTGAGGTACAAGCCCCCTGAAAGTTTTTGTGATTGAGGTACAAGCCCTCTGAAAATTTTTGTGATTGAGGTACAAGCCCCCTCAAAATTTTTTGGTGACAAGCCCCCCCAGGACCCGACCCTATGTTAATGTTTGCTTACAACCTTTTCAACCAATCTTCGTAATTATCGGTTTTTCAAAATTTTGGGATTTTAAATATTTTAATGTTCACGATATGGTTATTATTTAAAAGCTCTTGACAATCTGAACACGTTTAATAACACAATCATTTCCCAAAATGCACTCGATTCCCAAATTCACGAAAACAAGAGTTTTCCGGATTGTAAATGTTTTGTTGTTGTTCATTTCCGGGCTCCATCAGATTAGAAAAGCTACAAGAGGGCACTTCGGCATCTACTGGCCCAGCACACGTCTTTGCGTAGTCAGGTCCACACATCGGAGAATCCGGGATGGAAATGATGTGGGGGATTGGACCCAACCGCTCGGTAGCATAATTTGAGGACTCCAGATGCTTCAGTGTTAACCCAACACAGTCGTGCTCCCGGGAGTCTGGAACCCATTTGCGCCGTTGACCAGACGGATGCCAGGGGGCACCTGTGGGAATCTCCATTTGATGGGGTCCGTGTCCATCGGATTTCCCACGGAGGTGGTTCCAAGCCCCCCTTGTAAATGTTTTCATCACCAACAGCCATGGGTCTTTATTCGAAAAGTCTTGACCAGCTGAACAACCTTTATAATACAACTAGATCCCAGGAGTGCACCCTGTTCCCGGAATTCACGAAAACTTCCATTTATGAATAGTGAACTCGAGAAATTGGTACATTTTAGGTATTGGTTCCAACTCATAATTAGCTTATAAATAATACCCTATCATTCAAATGTTAGTGCAAAAATATGCACCTGGAACAGCTCTATTCGATCATGGATACAAAATTTTGAATGTGGTAAATTTTGGAGAATTTAAAATTGTTAATAAATTTTTCCATTGTTTAATCCCGATTTGTAGGCTGTTCCAAATCTCCAGTTCAGGACGGTATCAGCCGATCCGAACTACTTCCGTGATGCTTTATATCGAAACCAGTCTTCAACTGAATGATACTTGCTCAAGGGGATTTTAGACTGCGGCTACAAGGGCCGATTAGTTAGCACGACGTTCAAGCTACGTGAATTTGTCGTAATAATGTTTGGGTGAAAACGAAAAGGACTACAAGGAGTATTAGGGCTGACCTACAGTATGTATATGACATTGCTTTAATCTAGCAATTTTAAGCTAAGGCTTTCTAAAATCATTATTCGTTTCCTCATTGTCTGTTTCGTAGCTATGCCAGAATATACGCTGGTCTCGGTTGTCGTAGAATTGAGTGTCGGGGAAAGGCGGAATTTATTCGATACATTTTTCATCAGGCCGGAATTCCGTATGTCACGGTGTGATTTTTCCCCCTTGAAAATTTTCGCCCCGAAAAACTACACCGGTGTGGATTTTCTCCCCGGAAAAATTACACCGGTGTAAATTTTCTGGGGGGAAATATTGCACAAATGCAAGAAATAATGCAGATTTCAGTTTATGAGTTAAGTTTTGCTCATAATTATAGGAACTAATTATGATTTGAAGATGGAATATGATTAGCCTGATCCGCCACAACTAAAAATTCATTGTAATAGTTCTACTCTGACGCAGATACAAAATTAAATCGAAATATATAATGAATAAAATTTCTTGAAAAATAAAAAATTGGAGGATTGATTATAATCATTGTTGTAATAAATTACTTACTTTGCATTTGATAAACCTTAATAAGGAAAAATTCTTAAATACTAAATCTTCTTAGGCTTCTAATATTTTATGTTTTCATTTTTTAAGTAAAATAAATAAATTAAAATATTGGAGATTTTATCCCCGAACTCAAATCTGTAGGTACAAGGGCAAAGATATAAAAATCAATTTAATTAACATTTATTTTTAAGTTTATTTTAGAAATTTCATTGAATTAAATTGAAATAAAAATTTTCAGTTTGAAAATTGAAATCTCACTTAAATGAAATTAATCTAAATTATCCACGTTTACCAGAATTTTTTAAACTTTCCATGCAAAGTTCCACTAAGGAAAGATTTTACCATTGGCCTGTGGTTGAATTCTGAGACTAAAATTGCCAAAATTTCAATTGTGTTTATATTTTTATTTTTATTTAGAAATAAAGCATAAGATATCAGAAAAACCTAATGAGAATACAAGTTAGCACTGATTTAATTGAGCTTAAATTTTTTATTAGCTTTTGTCGAATGCATTGATTGCTGCATATGATTATATATCTATGAAATAAACAAAAATAAATTTTAATTTAACCCTGTGCCTTTTCCTGCTTAACGGTTTGGGCTCGGAGATAAAAGTTTCCAAGCTTTAATTTATGCATATATTTTTACTTTAGAGATAAAATCATAAAATATTAGAAGCCTCAGAAAGATTAGAGTTTGCATTTATTAGAAAATGTTAAGGTTTATCAAATGCGAAATAAGCAGTTGAATAAAACAGTAATCAAAATATCTGGTTTTAAAGGATTTTTATTAATTCTATATTTCAAGTTAATTTTGTATGTGAGTCGAACTATCATAATGAGTAATTATTTTGGAATTTCATGCTAATCATATTCCAGCATAGCATAACTAGTTTCTATAATTAGGGACAAAACTTAATTCATAAACTGAAATCTGCATTGTTTCTGGCATTGGTGCAAAATTTCCCCCCGGAAAATTCACACCGGTGTAATTTTTCCGGGGGGAAATTTTACACCGGGGGAAAAACTACACCGTGACACCGTACACTGAACAGTATGTCACCATGGATGAATGAAAGATTTTGAAATCAAGTAACTTTTGTTGACATAGTCTGTACTTGCTAGCTTCAGTACAAGCTCAGTGAAAGTGAACAACGTCCCAGTCATGCAAAAGACACTTTTAATATGATTTTCCAGGTTCACGTCTGCGTCTGTAGTTTCTATTGAAATTAACTTAAATTAGCTAGGGGTCACTAGTGTTTGAGGCCGGCCGGGGTTTCACCGGCCGGTTGCCGGCCCAGAGCAGTTTGCAGTGCAGTTATTATAACTTCTAAGATATTTATTTTCGGATGTTATCTTATAGAAATAGCACAGTATAGCATAAAAAATTAGCGGAACTAGATTTGGAGTCAATGTTAAGCTTAGTTGCGCTATTTTGTAAATTTCTGACTGGTGATTTGTATCCCAGCCGGCGGCCAGCAAGGGTCAGCTGCCAGTCCTGAAAATTTCCGGTGGAAAGTCGCTGTGTCAGTCGCTGGCCATTGCTCGAATGATTGCTCGAGACCCTGGTATTATTTTTACATTTGGGACTCTAGAGTTATTAACAGTAGTCTCTATACTAGTTCGCAGACTTCAAAGAGCACAGAAGGTGGCACTCAAACTAGACGATATATATATAATCAAGACTTGGGCACCAGAGTCAAACCAGCTCTCATGTCTCTCAGGCCTCGCATTTCTCGCGTTCGGATAAATTGGGCTTCTGTTCCAGTAAATCTGTAAATGCCTGGGGGGACCACTTTTTCCAGCAGCCAACATTGTCCAAAACCTTAGAGTATGTGCAATTGTTTCCCTGTCTGTTGTGTGCTGTAAACATATATATACTGCCTATTGCTATTGCATACATTATTGTGTTGCACAGGTTTGGCTGGTAAACCCTCATTGGATAAAGGATTGTGGATATGTATGTGGAAGGGATTTATGATGACCTATATAAACCGTTCCGACCAGCCTACATTAACAACATTTTCTAAAGTGAACTGTAAATGTTTGTAAAAATTGTTAATTTTGGAGTCCTATTCTAATCAGTTTTGTATAGTTGTAAAGATTTGACTTGGGCAGATTTGGCAGTGGCAGAATTTCTGAACCGATTATCGATGTGTTTCGATCCCAACGTTCTCAGCAACCATCCAGGACTGAAGGCTCATCATGATAAAATTCATTCCCTGCCAAACATCAAGAAATATGTGGAATCTAGACCTGACTACAAATTCTAGACACTAATTTTGATGTCTTTTTTGGATCAATAAGTGTAACTTACACCTACCCGAATTTGAGAATTCAGCATTGGATTGTGTTTTATTCATTCTATTTTATGTTTTGTTAATTAGTTATCATATATATCTCCTCACTAAAAATGTTTATTATAAATCTAGTCGACAAAATATACTCCAAAAGTACTTTGTCTCCAATTCTCGCAAAAAGTCGCTTACCAAGGAAATTCGTGGTGCTGATTCTGAATATGCGTTCAATATTTTATTACGATCGATCCTATTCCTATGTATACAGTATGCCCGGAAAATTAATTTTCATCGTTTTGTCAGTAAATCAATTTTAGCAGCCCCATCGAAATGTAAGGGAAGCAGGCATAGGAAAGATTGATAAGCCTGATATGGGAGTTCAGCTGATGGCCCTGTGATGTAGCGGTAGCATGTCTGTTTCCGGATCAGAAGGGCCGTGGTTCGATCCCCGGTTGGGCCAATTATTTACTTTCAATGGTGAGTGAAAAGCTGAACCTCCCTCTTCCCTTCTCTCTTCTAGGTCCTGGTTTCGTGGGTACGAGGGTGCCTGACGCCTCCCGTTCGGGCTTGTCCTCGGTTTCTTCTTGGCCCACCAGCCCTGGTAGAAGCGCTACAGAAATATAAAGGTAGATTCAGAATTAGCTCCCCGAATTACTTTATCGACAACTTCTTGTAATAATCGGAAACAAAATGGTTCTGATCGCTCGATCAATTAGACTTATGTTTCCTCCACAATCTACTCATGGACAACTTCTCAACCAAATTGAAGACCAAAACTTTAGATGCGTGTTGTAATCATGGCAAAATTGGTGCCCCTGCCTCTGAATTCTCTTATTTTAAGTGCCGACCTAGCTAACATAGGCGTCAGGTATCACTGTAAACAGGACCCAGAAGACAGGCAGAGAAGTTTGTCACAACCACGACAAAAAGTAAAGAATTGGCCCAGCCGAGGATCGAACCACAGGACTTCTGACTGATCTTCCAAAAAGTCACTGTCGAAGTTGAACATCTTTATAAGCGGCCTTCAAACTTCCCGTGTATTTGTTTTCAAGTTCTGTCATTCATACGAGCACCTCTTTTCTTGCCACAAGACTCGCGTTTCAACCCTCCCAATACCCTACTTACGTCACAAGTTTTTCTTTGTTTTTTTACGGTTTTTCTATGTATACAAATGGTTGTTGTTGCAAAGGCTGCTTTGACTAGACTTTCAGAAAAAACAATGAAACACTGCCTGGCCTGCCTAACCGGGCTGGGTATAAAAACCCTTTGCTGCAAAGTGCATAACAATCCTGATTTTTATTACTCTCTCACATAACTGGTAACCGTTGTTTTTTTATTATTTTCTGAATACGCACTAACTTACATACAAACTAGCTATCTCCGTGGACAGCTAAGTATAGATTAGTGACTATTTCTGGTATAATTAAAGCTGTCTTAGGTTGTCTTAGAATTATTTCTGGTATAACTAAAAATCTTAAAATTGGAATGTAACCACTCCGATTATATTCCAACCGGACAAGGTAAAACTTTATCTCATCTGCAATCTGCTGCCTTAACACATTTTTGGAACGTAATGCATTTGAGAAGTCTGCGTTTGTTTTAAACTTAGTTTTCATCGGTGTTTTCAACAAAAAATGAAAACTCTGCGCTTGTCTGCTGTTTGTTGAATCCGTTTATTTCACACGCCTCCTGGCTTACTCTTTTTGTCGGTTTTAAGTTAAGTCTTCTTCGTTTTGATTTGGGCCGTTCTTTGATTTCAGAAATTGCCAGTTCAATATTTACTTGCTAGATATTGTATATTTGTTGCTATATTTAGGTATTCTAGATCTACATAAGTTTTTTTGCTTCGTTTCATTGCATTGTTGGTTTGCCTAAGCTATAGATCGATACTGTGTGTACTGTGCCTGTCAATTGCGAATTTTCAGCGACACCGATGGGTCAGTTGCCAATCCTGAAAATTGCTGGCGGGAAAACGTTGTGTCAATCATTGGCGATTGCTCGAATGATTGCTCGCGATGCAGGTATGCTAGTCTTTAACTCAAATCTGGCTTACAGAAGAGCACCACCAGTTTCGGATGTGTTTCAACGGTTTCTTTTTTTACTGTTTGTTGGTCGGCGTGCCAAAAGTCATGCACACTGAATACACCAACTTTAACATGAGCAGGCGGTAGCTCTGTGCCTCTCCAGCTCAGTTGGCTCTAATAAAGTAATAAAATCTCTTCAGATGACCCAGCTCCTTAGATTGTGTAGATGTATCTATTGAAGTAGATATTGTGCGTTGCTTAAGGTTTATTTTTAGGCTTTAAAAGCGCAATTGTCGTTGAAATTTAGTCAAATTTGCTACAATTACATTATTTACCCTATAAAACATGTTAGAAAAGTCGCGGCTTGAAGATTTGAGTTTTGGAGAAATTAGCTTTATTCCGCCATAACTTGCACTGTGACCACCCTACATGGGTGAACTTATAGTCCTTCGAATCCTCTCACCAAGACCTACAACTTTGCTCTTGAGAGTTTTCTTCGATTCCTTAAGGTTTAAGAGATAACAGCAAAAATTGATTTTCGAGGTCCAAATCCGGCCATTTTCGAAAAATCAAATATTGCAAGATTTCGACAGCTTCAACAGCGCTGGTCTGTCGGTCAAGTAATGTCCATATTTGTGGTCAGTATTGTCCATATTTGTGGTCCTAAAGGACATCGTACGCCCAAAGGACTGCAAGTCGTTGTTCAAATATCATGTTGTTCAAGCCGAAGAGTTGAAATCAGACAGCTATACTGTACCTAGTTGTAACAAGCACATTCTAAGCTTTAAAATGATATAAAAATTATTGTTGAACTCCAGAAATTGAGGAAATTACAGTCTTTCAAACTTTGCTGCAAATACCCGAACCAGCTCCTTAAGGCAATAGAATCTTCGTTGTGTAGCGCAACATTTGTAGCAACAGGTTGATGCTTTAAACTATACTTTACTAAAGCTATAAACAAAACAGTCAAAGATTGTCCTAGATAATGCTGTCTTGTTTGCATGGCAAATTGGTGAAAAATCAGGATTTAACTACCTTTTAGGTTTGGATGGTAAAACGCCATGGGAGCGAGGGATGTGTGACATGTACGTGGACGGGGTTCATGCTGATCTTTATAAGCTCTATGCTCCAGCCTACATGGCCATAATTCAGAATAAGCCTGAAGAATCGGTAGATAATTATGATTATTGACACTAAATGTGTGAAAAAACAAAAAATAAACTTTTGACTGATTTGCTAAAACAACATCTGTCTTCCTTATTTCTTCTTATTTTTAAATGGTAACTGGTAACCAACTTTGGGAATAACTAATTTCGTGTTATTCCCAACAACTCGGGGTCGGGGGCTACGTCTCTTTTCTTGGCAAATTCTGATTAATAAAAGTTACTGTTTGCTCCCAATTCTTTTAATTGTAATTTGTAATTTATTGGTATAATAAATATATTAACAATATAATTTTATATTTGTAATTTAGGTTTAAATTAAGTTTTTCCTACTTTCATGCCTGCATCTTGCTATTACCTGTTTTTCAGAAGCCCAGGTATGAGAAGTTTAAGAAGGAAGATTTGGCACCATTTTTGGATCGCTATGAGAATTTTCTCCGGAAAAATGGGACCGGATATTTTGTTGGAAGTGATGTAAGAGTATGACCCTGTCATCGGGAACCCCGCAATGTGACATGATAACTGTATTCACCTTTGCAATCATTTAGTCAAACGAGTGGCACTGCGACCTTTTCCAAACCCCCCTTTTTGCTTCTGTTAGGCCTGTCTATGCCTACTTGATGAATTCACAGTTAACTGGAAAAGCTGAAATTAAGAAAATTAGTTTGAAATGTTTTTCTTGTCCAGCATTCTCACTTTTTTCATTTGTTCGTTTTCTGAATTTCAGTTGACATGGGCAGATTTGGTGGTGGCGGAATTTCTGAATCGAATATCGACCTTGTTTGATCCTGAGGCACTCGCCAATCACCCGGCGCTGAAGGCTCATCATGACAAAATCCATTCCCTGCCCAACATCAAGAAACACATCGAATCTAGGCCTGATTACAAGTTCTAGACCTTAAATACATACAATTGTCCTCAATGTTTTGTGTATTTGTAGAGTAATACATCTCAGTTTGACAGAAATGACCTTTAGTATTTGACACTTGTCATGTAGTACATCTAAATGTTTTCTATGAAGTTGCTTAATTGCTAAATAAAATTGTTTCTAACTTTGAGAGATTTGAGTTTGACGTTTTGTGGAATTTTGCGTCCTGGAACTCGTCTTTGGAAACAAGTGTGTTGTAAACCCATGTCTGTCTGTAAACTGGCAGCATTCTTGATTGTAAAGCTAGAGTAAAACTATACTAAGCTACTCTTCTTCTGTGCTGGTATGCTTCCGGTTTGGGAGGATGTACTCCAACCCCAGTAAGCCGACAGAACCTAAACTCAAGAAGAGAAGCCATTATACTGTGCAGTGCACACTCTTGCTGATTTTATTTCACTTAAAATTTGCCTGACGGCTTACTCTTCTTCTAATAATACGATGGACCTAGCTTAGCCTTTATTTATACCAATGTGTCCGTCCATCCAGACACAACCACTGTTAGACGTTCCATAATTAATTGGTGATAACAAGAGTACATATCTGAATTCCATGGTCATATGTTACCTGAAAATTGGGAAATTTATGAAATTTTCTTCTCATATTCCCGTTGTGTCTACATAATTTTCAGCATTTTTGGGGATTTTCAAGAGGCTGGGAGGGGGAAAGGCGTGCAAGAACAGGAATAGCACTTATTTTGTTGGTAAGTGTGTGAAACGCAGAAGCGTGCAAATGGTTAAAAATCTGAGCGAACGTTCGAGCGAGTAGCGATTCCTTTTGCAGACGTCAGCTTTAAATGATGACGTATTGTATATGTGTTAAATCTTTTATTTTTCTTTTTTTCAGACAAATTTTTCTAGATTTTTCTTACTTTCTAGCTGCATCCGCAATGCCAGAATACACACTGTGCTATTTTGCAGTCCGTGGAAAGGGGGAATTCATCAGATACATCTTTGAACAGTCCGGAATCCCCTATACAGAGCACACAGTCGCATTCTGGGACACTCCAGAATGGGTGGACATGAAGCCAAGTACAAAGCTGTTTGTCAATACTTTGGCCTATTATGGTGAAATATTGAAAAGATTTTTGAAATTTATCCTGAGCTCAGTTTCGTTCTGTATCAAGTTGTGTCTGCAAATAACTGAAATATGAGAAGATGTTTAATGCGTATATAAGCAAAATCTTTGTAGAAAATATATTAATTTTATTTTTGGCTATTAGTCTGTTTAAGGCAAGGATATTACAGAGACAGTCGGTTGTTTTGCTACATGAAGACTCCTTAATTGTTGGGCATTTTAAAAATTCCTAGCACTGCCTGCCACTGCTAATCGTATTTGTAAATTATTTCAAACTAAAATGATGTACTCTTGGCTTTGTTATTTTTAGTTCAGTAAGCGTTTGTGTTATTGATTATAGAAATGCCGATGCTTCAGTTGCCAATCCTGAAAACCTCTGATGGAAAAGTTATGTGTCAATCCTTGGCCATCGGTCGAATGATTGCTCGCGAAGCGGGTATGAAAAAATAAACTTTACCTAACGAAGATTCAGTATCAGTTATTGATTTCAAAAGCTAAACAGATTTTAGATCATTTAGGGTTTACATTTTTCCAATTCTTCTTACTTTCGCTTAGGTATGGACGGCAAAACATCAGTGGAGAAGGCTTTGGTAGATGCCTATGCAAATGATGTGTATGACGATCTCTACGATCTCTATGTACCCGCCTATTGGGTCCTAATCGAAGGGGATCCTGCAGACTCGGTAGGCTAATCTTCTTGTTTAAGAGAGGCTCAAGCATAGGAAAGATTGATAAGCCTGATCTGGGAGTCCAGTTGATGGCTCGGTGGAGTAGTGGGATGTGTGACTGCAAATTGAAAGGACTCTGGTTCTCTCCCCGGCCGGGCCAATTCTTTACGTTTAATTCTGACTGAAAAGCTGAATTTCCCTCTTCCCCTCTCTCCAACGTAATTCCTGGTTTCAAAGATGCAAGGATGCCTGGCACCTCCCGTCTTGGCTGACCTTCGGTCTTCATTGTCCACCAGTCTTGGTACAAGCTCTACACTTCTAGGCTATATTAATGACTACTAGTGATTTCCTCAATGTTGTATTGTGGTTATTCCAATGCGTCCCCATTTTCTGCTTTTCCACATTGCTTTTCCACATGTCCTACCCCCGTTGGGACAACGGGAAAAGAAAAAATGATGAAAAAATGAAAAAGAAAAAGTATTTTAAACTGAAATTGTTAAAACTTGCCGGCATTTTCCGGAATTTTTTAGTTAAAGTTTTTAAGTTTTCGTAAACATCGAACAGAATTGGGAAAGTTTTTCCTAAAAATTTGAAATTATATATGCTGCAAGTTATGAGAAAATAGCAAATTTTAATACACAGCGCTAATATTCTGGAAAATTCCGTTAATTTATTCTTAAGGTGCAGATTACAAGCCCCCTCGAAAATTTTCGACCCAATCTTAGTGTAAGCCTAACCATATTCTTTTCTATTATGTACTCTTGTTAACATTAGTAAGAATTTTTAATTATAAACTGAAGAAGCTAAAACTCAGCTATTGGATTAAGACAGCCTACCTGTAGAGTATTAACTATTTATTATTAATTCTCATTGTTTAAGATCAGAGCGTTAAAATTGTATCTTTATGTTAGGTTGTTTTCCTTTTTATCGTGCTATGGTTTGCTTTGATTTTAGAAACCCAATTATGAGAAGTTTAAGAAAGAAAGTTTGGCACCGTTTTTGGATCGATACGAGAAAATTCTCAAGGAAACTGGGACTGGATATCTGGTGGGAAGCGACGTAAGGTGGACCTTTTTTCGTGGAGATGTGCAACTCTCCACTTTCATAATATAACATATTATTTATTTGTAACTTTGTAATAATATTGCAATAACTGTATAATAAGCAATAAGCATAAACTCTAAGCTGTACCACTATTGACAAGTAGGACGCATAGAATCGGTGACTTTTGGCAAAGTCAGCGCACGCCCAACGACCAAACCGCTCATTGGCTAACTGTCAGTGTACGTTTTGAAGTACATAGTCATAACTACAGTAATGCCACCGGTCAAATCTAACTATAAGAGCTTGATTTTATCTAAAAACATATATATATATGTTTTATTTTTCGTGAACTTTTTCAGGTTACCTGGGCTGACTTGGTGGTGGCGGAAATTTTGAATCGAATATCGACTCTGTTTGATTCGGCCGCACTCGCCAATCACCCGCTTCTGAAGGCCCATCATGACAAAATCCACTCCCTTCCAAACATCAAGAAATACGTGGAAAGACGACCCTTTTACAAATACTAAACCTTTATTTCTATTTCCTGCAACTTTAGGACAATAGATCTATTGTAGTTTATTGTCGTAGTTTGCTGTTTATTTGCGTATTGGCAACGAATAAATTAAATTAAGCTCAAATATTTATTACAACAGAAATGTGGGCTACTTATGCTGAATAGTTTCCTAGGTTTAGACTGCGATGACTTTGAAGATACTATACTGTAGTACTACGGCACGATACTATGATACTAAGATAGTGCGGCCCATACTTGTAGTTAAAGTAATAAATGTTGCATTGGCTATCTCAACTTCTGTCTCAAAGTAAAGATACTTCAGTTAGTACCAGACATGTGCAGGAAGGAAAATTCTGGAGGGGGGTGAAGGGCGGCCGAAGGCCGCCGAAAAACCGGATTAAAGAGATACTTTTTATAAAATTTCATAATTTTAAAACATTTGT
>JASAND010017288.1:0-20000 GCA_030248195.1 Trissonchulus latispiculum | reverse complement strand
CGCATACACACATTAAACAATATTACAGGGCAGTCTTAAAGAGAGTGATGTACTTTAAAAGAAAGCTGATAAATTTGGATAACTGTATGGCTGAAGTGACATATGAAACCTGATAGTATGATGCTGTAGGAAAAAGGCCAGTTAGTCTTAAATGATTCAGAGGCAGCGAAAGGAAAATACATTTTCTGAAATTACTGCAATGATAAAAAGTGATCACCGCATTTGATTCTACCGGGTGTACGTAACAAATGTCAAAACTTCAAAATTTTTTTAAATATTCTAAACTTTTGTAAATTTTTCACACTTTTTGTAATCAGGACTCAGGAGGTCATTTTTTGTAATCAGGAGGTTTCCAGTAACCTACTTTCAAAATAATAAAAAATAGGCGGAGTCGTTATCATTATTTGGGCTGAGGTATATTGTGGAAAAGATCTTTTCATTCTTTAATGGTAGAAATGGTGTTCTGCATACACAAAGCCTTAGTTTACATCAAGAAAGTTAAAGACAATAACACTACAAATACAGCAGCTACAACCCCTAAAAACCCTAAAAACCCTCATAACTCCCCTCCCCCTCCTAATAAATTCCATCTAAGCCCAAACCTACCAAGTGGAGCAAAGTTGGTCAATCCTTCCATCTTCAAATCCGGTGGTCTACCACCGGTCAGGGCCGCCACTGGGCCGGCCAGGTGGCATGCCGGGCCAACAGCTGAATTCTGAAACTGGGCCATACCCATCATACCAGTAGGTGGGGGTAGGGGTGAGCCCTCGTCCCCCAAAATCACACAATGAAGATCCGTAGCACTACCCGAGGGCCCCCCGGAAGTTCTGGCCCGGAAACGCCGGTAGCCGGAGACGAATAGACGCCCCGGACATGATAGCTGAGATTGGCGGACTGGCGCAGTAGGCCGCTCCAACGTCGAGACAGAGTGGCGGCAAAATCGGGCCGACAACGAACCAACACGCTGACGATGAGCTCTAGACCGTCTGAAAAACAGACAAAAAAGCAGGACTTTCACGAAAAAAACAGATCCAACGAACTTACAGAAGAAACTGAACAATTAAAATCTTTTTGGACAAGACAAATGGAATTGGAATTGGAAAAGACAAATGGAATTGGAATTGGAAAAACAAAAAAGCAACACTGTGATGGTTGCTACCTGGTTAATTAGTGTAATTAAATTCTTTAAAATCTACCCACATTTCTGGATGAATTAATTAATTCCGACCCTCTCAAACCTCGAGAACCCCACCCCCCTAGTGTCAAAGTATCAGAGATGGAGACAAATATTCAACCCCCCCCCCCCTTAACACCCTCCCTCAAAAAACAAGAAAAAATAGTTACTAAAAACCTACTCAATTCCACAAAATCCTGCAACGCCACACCTTGCTGCAGCAGGCGAAGCAACAGCCAAACCATAGCAGTGGGGGTGGGGATTTGCAGGGGGGCAGACCAGCTATCCCACTCCAACCCCCCCACAAACCCACCCCAACACCCCCCCCCCCACCCCCCCCCCCCCCCCCCGGCCCCCCCCCCCGGGGCCGGGCCCCGCCCCCCCCAACCCAGCCACCCCGCCCCTCCTCCTTCCACCGCCCCACACCCACCCTCCCCCCCGTCCCCCCCCCTTCTTCACCCAAAACAAAAATTCCACAAAAATATCATACAAATATGTAGAGCTATTTAAAAATTGTAAAATATTATAATGATTGATTCTAAAATGATAGCAAAATTCAAATTATTGTTAAAACAGCTCTGAAGGAGCGATAAAAATGAAAAAATCAAATTTATTACAAAATCCTATTACGAAAGGACAAATTATCAAAATTTTCTTATCCACCGCCAAGCTGTTCACAATTAGTTCTTAGGGCCGCCCCGGTTTGCAGTTTGCACTTACTTTAGCATACTGACAGAGGGGCGAGGGGAAGGCCAAAACTATGCAATGCGCGCTATCGGCTGACCCCCCCCCCACGAATTGACCCCCTCACACCGCCCCTATATGGGTACATAGTTCCAAACGGGGGTCGCTCACTCGCTTAGCATGTTTTCTACATACAAGTGTTAAACATACACGCTTAAACCCCCTCTCCTTATTGGGCCATTGCAAGAGTACATAATAGATAAGAGTATGACAGCTGGCAGCTTCTCTGTTATCAGCTGCAGGTACATGCTCTGCACGCTAACGGCTGACCCCCCCCACAAACGTGTACCTAGTGACCCCTCCCCCACAAATCAGTACCCAGTACACGTTTCTGTACGTTCACTCGCCGTATCTTTACGTGTTAAAGCTCGAAAACACAACGCCTGCGAGCGTCCAATTTGTGTCTGCTTCGAGCTTTAGAACGCTAAGATAGCGGCCAAATTCGTTTGAAGAGAGCATACACGTTTGTGGGGGGGGTCTGCCGTTAGCGTGCAGAGCATGTACCTGCAGCTGATAACAGAGAAGCTGCCAGCTGTCATACTCTTATCTATTATGTACTCTTGGCCATTGTTATTTTCAGCGTATAATTATGAAAAGCAGTGACCGACCCCCGTTTGGAGCACGTACCCATATAGGGGCGCTGTGAGAGGGGGTCAATTCATTGTTATTTTCAGCGTATAATTATGAAAAGCAGTGACCGACCCCCGTTTGGAGCACGTACCCATATAGGGGCGCTGTGAGAGGGGGTCAATTCATGGGGAGGCCGCTGATAGCGCGCATAGCATTGTTTTTGCCTTTACTGCAAAGAGTGTGACGCTAGTCATTCTCTTATCATTATGTACTCTTGGTATGACTAGACAGAATAAGAGACTACAGAAAATGACAAACCAAAGGGTGACATACCGACATGCTCCTGCAGTTTTCCCTGCAACTTTTGCTGCTGTTGCAATGCAATCAAATGCATCTGCTTGTTTAGCAAAGTTTGCACCTGGAAAAAAGACGCAATTAAAGAAACAATTAAGCACCATTTAGTAGTTGAGCACAATCAACACACTAGGCAAATTAATTAGAAATTAACGAAAATATGTCAATATTCACAAAATCTTCAACTCCTATCCCCGCACTCTTCAAAAAACAGGGACTACGCAAAGCCAAGAAGAGAAGTCCTCTAGTGGCTTACTCTTCTTCTAATACGTAGTGCAATTATGCACTCTTGTTCTCACGCTTAAACCCCCTCTCCACATTGGGCCATTGCAAGAGTACATAATAGATAAGAGTATGACAGCTGGCAGCTTCTCTGTTATCAGCTGCAGGTACATGCTCTGCACGCTAACGGCTGACCCCCCCCCCCACAAACGTGTACCTAGTGACCCCCCCACAAATCAGTACCCAGTACACGTTTCTGTACGTTCACTCGCCGTATCTTTACGTGTTAAAGCTCGAAAACACAACGCCTGCGAGCGTCCAATTTGTGTCTGCTTCGAGCTTTAGAACGCTAAGATAGCGGCCAAATTCGTTTGAAGAGAGCATACACGTTTGTGGGGGGGGGGGTGTCTGCCGTTAGCGTGCAGAGCATGTACCTGCAGCTGATAACAGAGACGCTGCCAGCTGTCATACTCTTATCTATTATGTACTCTTGGCCATTGTTATTTTCAGCGTATAATTATGCAAAGCAGTGACCGACCCCCGTTTGGAGCACGTACCCATATAGGGGCGCTGTGACAGGGGGTCAATTCATGGGGAGGCCGCCGATAGCGCGCATAGCATTGTTTTTGCCTTTACTGCAAAGAGTGTGACGCTAGTCATACTCTTATCATTATGTACTCTTGGTATGACTAGACAGAATAAGAGACTACAGAAAATGACAAACCAAAGGGTGACATACCGACATGCTCCTGCAGTTTTCCCTGCATTAGCCCGAGTTAATACCTCATGTTCTTGTTGTTAA
This sequence comes from Trissonchulus latispiculum, assembly GCA_030248195.1. NCBI lineage: Eukaryota > Metazoa > Nematoda > Enoplea > Enoplida > Ironidae > Trissonchulus > Trissonchulus latispiculum. Next base: position 16,134 of record JASAND010017288.1, on the reverse strand, counting down.
TTAATAATCAAAAATGTGCTGCCACTCTTTAATCAAGAGACATAACTTAAATGGTCCGAATTAGGAGAGAGCCAATTGGTGCAAGTGAGCATTTGTACCCTTTGAGAAGCAAACCAGGGTTTCTGATAGATATAAGATAGCCTTATAGTTTTACAGCAATAACAAATTTAGGGGGCACTGGGGTACATAACAACATTGCAACGTCAATTTTTAGCCAAAAACTTGACAGAGAAGCAGTGGAAACCGTACAAAAAATATAAAAGTAATGCAAAAATATTAAATCTTGCTTACGTACATTATTTTTACAGTTGAGTACGAGGGACCACATAGTGTTGGACAGGCATTCAATTTCGGCAGTAAAGGCGGCATAGTAGCTGCGCGATTCGTACTCAACATGACTCTCCAGCATACGAACATTCAGATTCATGCCTAGAAAAGGAAGCAAGAACGCCTAGAGATTGGACGTCCTGTTTAAACCCCAACAATATTTTATGGGAACTTTTCATGAACACTGACTAAAGTCAGATTCAATAAAAATTGTTTAAAAAAGTGAAGACATTACAGCGTTAAAATTCCCAACCAAGTACTTTAAGATCAAACGTACAGTATCAATACGTACGTACAGTACATATCAATTTATTATTAAAAATAAAATTAATGTTAAAATTTTTATTATTATAAAAAATTAGTAGCTATTTTTGGACAGACCCTGAAAGGCATTCAGCAGGGAGGACCACAGATCCACCAGCTGGGGGTCGCGGAGGAAAATGTGGGCAATGGGCGGATGACTGAGGAAATTATGCAAATCAGATACCAGGGCCCAGTAGCTGTGATCCTTCATAACGGTCGAGTCACAGTCAATCACACCGTGGGTGTTCTCAGAGCCGCCTGGAAACAGAAAGCAGACAGCAGACAAGACAGCATAGAAACAACAGGGAAAGGGGGAGAGGAAACTTTCAGAAAAAAACATGTTGGAAAAAGAAATCAGAAAAAACTACAGACAGTTTTACACTCACTCACTCACTCACCCATACAACGTTTCGTTTCGTTACAACGCTGTCGTCTATTTGATGTCGCAATTAGGGTGATCTCACCATAACCCAACCAACCAACCACCCCTTCTATCAAGACAAAACCTTAGGGGTCTTAGGGGTGAAAAATCTAGCAGCAAAAAAGAAATTTTGGAAAACCCTGTATTTTCCAAAATCTGTAACAGTCTCTCTTTTCTGACACTCCGTATGCATTTTAAAAGCCAGTCTGACGGACTAGTTTTTCTTGCAATAATTTTTCCGGAAGAAAGTATATGGCCCAACCCTGCTCCAAGCCATAATATTAAAAGAAAGGGTGACAATAAATTCAATGGTATATCAAATTTAATAACCAGCACAAAATTTCAGCGACTACCTCAACAGAGCAAAAAGGGGAAAAAACTCGCCAGAACGTAATAAAAAAGCCCTACTATGCAGAGTGCTGGGAATCAGGGAAACCTTGATCATATGAAACAGTGAGGCCACCATAATGCGCAAAAGTTTGTGATCCTGTACCAGCCGCAGTGACAGCTGTTCATTGCTGAGCAGCTGATATGAACAATCCGATTTGAGACAGGTTCGGGCCCGCCCGCACTACTCCCAGAGGGGGAGGGCAGTCCGAGGTCGCACACTAAATCCTCGGGAGACTTGACCAAAAGGGCAGCAATGCGGCTGTAGTGCTTCATAAAGGCATCTGAGAAGGCGTCCTACAATAGAAGGGAGGAAGGAAAAAGTCAAAATGAGGTGTGTAAAGTATAAACATTTGGGTAGGTGGCACCAAGAGTACATAATATAAGAGTGTGCCACTAGGCACACTCTATGTTATCAGAGCAAAAACTATGCTCTGCTCGCTAACGGCCCACCCCCCCCATCCCGCAAATCAGTACCTAGTCGAAACGGGGGTACGCTCACTCGCTCTATGTTTATGTGCTTAAGTTCGAAAACACAAGCAGTGTGTGTGCGAATTTCGTGCCTGCTTCTAGCTTTAGAATACAAACAAAGCGCACAGAATTCTTTGAAGTGAAGGGTCTAACTTGCGTGGGGGGAGGTGGGTCTTTAACGAGCAGACCATAGTTTTTGCTCTGATAACAGAGAGTGGACACACTCTTATATTATTATGTACTCTTGGTAGCACCACATCAAGAGCTATTAAGCAGCAGTTAACCGAGGCTAAGTTTAACCTCGACAGGTTTCAGGAAAGAGTTACAACAGGGACGGGGAAAGTTGATCTGCAATTAAGCTATTTTAGCTTTACTCAACTCTTTCCACCGATTATATAGATAACTAATTGCCTAAAACCACCTTACTAACTTCGTTTGCAAAACATTCATCAGGCAAAATTATCGCAGAAAAACCTGATGACCTGAAAATCCTCTAAACCGAAAAAACCCTTATATCCTTGTGTAAATTGCCTGGATGGTCAGCTATTTAAATTAAGCCTGCTTTAAATTAAATGCCACTAAATTGAGCAAACCTTATAGGCATCATCGGGCAGAAGAGTTAGGACAAAGGTGACCAAACTCTGGGGGAAATTGAAGCGGACCAGCCAGAAGGTCAACTCCTCGAGCAGGCTGACAAGAATCAGTTTGGAGCTCAGCGAGGGACAGTCTGAAACAGGACGGGTCAAAAGGAGACTGAAAAAAGAAAGAAAACAAAAAAGAAATATAAGATACAGTATACGTAGGTACGTTTCAGAACACGCTATCCAGGCGGCTTGGCCTATTCCTAGCGGGGGAAGGGGGGTGGGGGAGGGCGTCCCCGATTCGGCAACCCCCCCGTAGCCCCAAAAAATGCCAAATTTTACGATTCTCACGCTAAATTTTCAAATTTTTCCGGCTTCACCAGATTTTGACCTAAGTTTTCACGATTTTAACTTAAAACACCTAAAATTAGTCTTTTTGCGATTTTTAACAGTTTTTATATATACAAAAAACCCACAAAAATTCGAAAACTTTACTACAAATATGCTTCCCCTCACCATCGATGAGAGCTCCTCATGAAGCCCCCCCTCCATAAAAAAATTGCCAATTAATAAGCCAGGTGGTCTGTCACTTTATAAAATTTCCATCGGCAAACGTTTTAGAGCAGACTTCAAACGAATGACATCTAATGAGTCGTGTCGTGTGTCCTGTGGGAGAGGTGTTGAGCAAAAGCTACGAATTCTTAAGTACGACGCAGCAACTGTGCCACTGCAATTTAACGTTGAATTAAACTCTTACTGGATTATGCCCCTGTCAGCAATTCCTATAGCTATACTTCCTTCCAAATGACGAAAAAAACCAAAACACCAAACTAGCATTCCGGAACAGATATTTTGCAAAATATTATTTTAATTGTTTATTTAAAGTGTTAACTCATGCGTAGAACTGTTGGTTTGTATTACCTAAAGCTTCAGCGTCATCTTCCGAACAGAGACCCTCCAGGGAGCGAACCGCAGCATTGTAGTAGGCCTGGCTGCCCAGTCGCTGTGGTGTCTTGTCGTCAAAAATGTTGGATACTAAAAAAATTCAGACCAAAAAACAGATACAATATCACAAGCACGTAGATCAGCAGCACGACTTTGGCCCCCCACCAAAATTTTTTTCCGGCTATGGGAGGCATAAAAAGCCCATCGGCTTGTTTTTGTTGCGTCGCCTGGAAAGACGACGAATTTAGAACTTCTGCCAATAAAGGTCAAATGCGGAGTGGAGCATGAGTGTCCGTGAACATAGGCCAATTTTTGGCTATTTTCTATGGAGAAGGGAAATTTTTCGAAAATGGCTATTTGGCCGAACCAAATTCGGGCAGGCCGCCTGAACGATCCCGGACAGATATCGAAAATCGCCGTCGTTGTGACACGCTACCTATCCCAAAGTTTCTTATGCAACAAGCCACGTCTCTCTGGCTTGTTCCATGAGCCCTGTAACTGTGACACAAAATTGGGTTGTTTGGCCATCTTAGCGGTCTGGCTACCTTTGTTCCGGCCGCACAGGTGACCAGATTTGTCTAATTTCGTTGAGTATTTAGCTGGCACAGTGCTCGAACGGGTCTCAACCTTTGCATGGAAGATTTGAGCCTTCCTGGTCGCAAAATAAGCGAAAAAACTAAGTTCAAAGTAGGACCCAAAATTCACCAACTTTGGCAGGCTAGTACCCAAAAATTACGTCCTCGGCAGGAAAATCATATAGCAATTGAACGACCGTGATATGTGTCCTATTCTGCCATATAGGCAGTATTGCTCCATATATATCGCAGTCTGACTTATTAAGGTGACATTGAAGCATACTTTTTGGCCATTTTAGCGTTCTGGCCGACTTTGGCCCCCACCAAAAGTTTTTCCGGCTCTGGGAGGCATAAAAACTAGCCTATCGGCTTATTTTTGTTGCGTACTCCAAGAATATATATAGTGTTCATACGTCAAAGCTGCGCGAAAGAAACTTTAAAAATTCTGCCAATCATTAATCGTTAACCGAAAGTACAGTACAAAGGAGCTTGAAAAGTTCCAAGTTCTTCCTTTTTCTTTATTTTGACAGAAATCCAACATACAGTACCCATGGCTGCAATAGATTTAGTTGCTGTATATATATATATATATATATATATATATATATATATATATATATATATATATATATATATACATATAGCACTCTACTGCAGCGCAACCAAATGCAGACTTTACTGTCAGTGGAGGAAACTCATAAAACACAATTTGCAATGCTCTTCCGTACTTGTTTATTAAATTTCGGACGATTGCAACTTATATACCTGTAGCACGAATTTTCCACTAAACTGCCCAAAAGTTTGTTTGTTTCAGGTTTCGCCGTGTTTTCTGTTTGGTGTATTACATGTCTCGGGGTATCCCCCACATCACTGAGGCCAAGGGGGGCTCCCCTCCACCCCCTTCCCCAAATTCGTAAAATTTGGAGGTCACATTTTATTTTGACCTCCTGGCATATGATACATCAAAACAAACGCCGTCGAAAACAGAAACAAATTCAAAGTTTGGGCAGATTTAGTGGAAAATTGGTGGAGAAATCGCAAATTTTTGGTTTCTCTAAGGAGGGGGGGAACGAAAGTCACCCTTTTTGGCCCTGGGTGACTCTTCTGGGCGCAGGCGTACGAATCTTAGGGGTTGTCGAAAATTAGTTTTTTGCGAGAGGGTTGGGGGGTTTGCAGAGATCCCCCCTCCCGGAAAATGTTGGGGGGAGCCCCCCACCCCAAATCTCCGTTACACCCATTCCCCACCCCAGCCCTCCCGTAAAAATTTTTTCTCTTTTTATGCCAAAAATAGCACGGCAACCTCTCCCACCCCATTAGAGGTTCCCCCCCATAACCCAAAAACTGCCAGATTTCACCATTTTTACCCCAAATTTTCAAAAATTTTCAGAAAACACGAAATTTTCGCTATTATAGCGTAAAAAACACCTAAAATTAGTTTCCATTTTTTAGCGATTTTTGGCAATTTTACACAAAAAAACGTAAAAAATAACAAAATTTTTTACACTTTAAAAACGTGCTTTTTCGCAATAATAAACACTTTAAGCTAAAAATTTGAACATTTTAAAAAACTTTTTGCACACTTTCCCTAGAAGATGCCCAACTTTTGGCCAGTTTTCATTGCGACAACCCCGCCCCCCCGCCCATTTGGGGGGTAATCCCCCCAGATTTTTAGCCCAACTCCACGTATGTCCCCCAACCTTTTCTGGGGGCATTATGAGAACCCCCAACCATAGGTGTGTTGGGCCCCCACTAAATTGGATAAACTTTGGCGGTCCGCCCAAGATTTGCAGATTTTTGAATTTTCCCCCCCCCCCCGTGGCCAAAAAGTAGCAAATTCGGAATCCCCACATCCGTTTTTTTGCACAGGCACACCTATGCCCCCAACCATCTGGTGTCCTTGGGGGAGGGAGGGGGTAGCCGAAATTAGGATGGGTGCGGTCAGCCGTTTTGAAGTGGGGTTGAGGTTCGGAAAAAATCGAATTTGGGGGGGGGGGGTAAAAAATTTTTTGGATTGAAAAATTTAGAAAAATCGCAAATTTGCTAAAAAAAGCGTCACTTCCAACTAAAAATCAGCAATATTTCTTCATTTTTTGCTCATTTCTTCGAAAAACTTGGATTTTTTGCAAAAATTTCGATTTTTTCCAAACAATTTCGAATTTTTAGTAATTTTGAGGCAAAATTTTCAAAAAGTTTGAGGGTGGGGTCAGGCAAAAATTGGGGGATTTGGCCATTTGGGGTGGCGTATGCCTCCAAAATTTTGAGGGCGGAGGTTTGCCTCCTTTCCATTTGGGGGGAGTGGTTCCCCTCACACCAGATACCTATGCCCACAATTGGGTTGCAACTTGCAACCCTCCCGCAGGACCCCCCTAAAAGGCGCAACTACCCCCCACCCAGTTGGGGGGGATGGCCCCCCCAAAAACACTTGTGGGGGAGCGTTGTAAAAGGTCAGGGCTGCCCCCAGCCCCCCCACCTTCACTCATTGCTCCTCCAATTTCCATCCCTGCTTTACACTTGTGCGCATAGGTGTAACGGAGATTTGGGGATGGGGGCTCCCCCCAACATTTTCTGAGGGGCCCTCTGGATACCCCCAACCCTCCCCCCAAATAATTTTTCAGTTTTTATGTCAAAAATCGCTTTTTCAGCCGTTTGTAATACTAATAAACATCGAATCATGAAGTAATTTTTACATTAGACAGTGGTTTTGTCCAGGTGTTTCTAAGTTCAAAAGAAGGCTAATATTCAGTCAAAAAGTCCATAAAACTATTAAAAACTTGTATTTCTCGCAATAACAAGTACATTAAGCCAAAAATTTGGGGCTTTTTGAAAATTTTTGCAAAATTTACCCTAAACATACCCTATTTTTGGCCTCGGGCGCCCACCCCCCCCCCCCCCCCCGGGGGGGGGGGGGGGTACGTCCCCGCCAAATAACTTCTGGGGGGGTTGAAAAATGCTTGGGGGCTACCCCCCCACCTTACACCCATAGGTGTACCCGGGGGGGGGCCGGGGGGAACCCCTCCCCCCAATGGAAATTTCAAAAAAAAAAAAAAAAAAAAAAAAAAAAAAAAAAAAAAAAACAAATGGCCAAATCCCAGATCTCACCCACCCAAATTGGCCAGACCCCACCCCCAAAATTTTCTGAAAGTTTTGCCTCAAAAATAGTAAAACTTCGAAATTTTTTGAAAATTCGAAATTTTTGCAAAAAATCCAAGTTTAGTTTCGAATAAACGAGCAAAAATGAAGAAATACTGTTGATTTTTAGTTGGAAATAACGCTTTTTTAGCAAGTTTGCGAATTTTTTCTAAATTTTTGACTAAAAAAATTGCCCCCCCCCCTTTAAAATTTGATTTTTTATGGACCCCACCCCACCTCAAAACGGCACACCCAACCCACCCTAATTTCGGCTACCCTCCCCCTAACGTTTTCTCAAGGTACACCTATGCTTACACCTATGCTTGTGCGTACGCGACACCTAATGTGCGCAAATTAAGCCAAGATTTAGCTAGTTAAGCACATGCATGTATTAATATGGAAATATAAATATTTAAAATTAACTGACCGGAATGTTTTAGCTCAGTTTTATTCAGTTAACTCAGTGTCAGCTTATATTTCTGTTGTTTGTTTCGAGTTGTAGGAATCTTGCGGTTAAAATTTGCAGACTGAAGTGTCCGATTTGAATGTCTCTTTTGGAGTCTTAATGAAATTTATCCACCGAATTGTGCAGTTGAAACTAAGATAACAAAGCTTTTACTTATTTACGCAATTTGTAACACACGATTGTTTGTTGTAAATACTGGTTGCAGAATTGTATGCAACTGTGAAATGCTCAGTTGATTTAGATGATTTGAAACTTAGAATTCTAGTTCCTCTAAGGGAATCTAAAAATAAGTAATAACAGTCACTCTTCTTTTGTCGTTTATGTGTCTCTCGTTTACGCCATTCATGTGTCTCACTGTGTTATCGCGTCTTTTATGTGTCTCTCGTTTCAGCCATTCATGTGTCACTTTTAGTTGTCTTCTTTTCATGTGTCTCTCTCTCGCCGTTTATGTGTCTCTCCCAGTTAATTGCCATGCTTTCAGCATTTTATGTGTCTCACTGTTGGTTTTTCTCTTTAATTGCCATGCTTTCAGCATTTTATGTGTCTCACTGTTGGTTTTTCTCTTTCCTTTTGTTTGTTGCTTTTTAGTTCGTTTTATGTATGGTGTGTTAGGCTATGTATCACCTTATTGTTGGTTTTTGTCAAGCCCTTCCACGGCCTGTGCGCTACTGTGTCTTCGGCTTCTGCGGCGAAGGCTGCTTTGCGGATAATCGTGGCGCCTCCCCTGTTTGTGGTCTTCTCTTCTCCTGTGATAGCCGTCATCTGACTCGTCATCATAATGATAGTATTGACGGAGTGGTGTTCGTTGATAGTTACGGCTGTGGGGGGAGTTCGTTGACACCTATGGTTCGGCAGGGGGGGGGCGGGGGTACTGCCCATACTCTTCCACGGCCTTCTCCTCTTTATACTATTTTTCATATAACTGATTATTTGAAGTTCATACCTGAACTGTTCGCCTAGTGTAGTGGCTATGTTTCTCGTTTACCTCTCGCAAGGTGCGTTGTTCAATTCCTGGTTGCAACGCCTTTTTATTTTGCTCTATTTTGCCCTTCTTAAGTTTGTATTGGTTTTCGAGGGTGTACGTTGTAATTTGTAATAGTGAAGGGCATAACACAACGCTGCCTGAGTACACCAGATTCTCTTCTCTAGCAACTCCAAAAGACACATTCAAATCGGACACTTCAATCTACAAATTTTGGCAGCAAGATTTCTACAGCTCGATACAGACAACAAATATAAGCTGACACTGAGTTAAGTGAATAAAACTGTGCTTAATCTAATTCAGGAATAAGGCTATTCTTGATGTTAACAGTTTATTTTGAAACTTCCCAATAGGCAAAAGCACCGCCTTGTTGCTAGCCAATCAGAATAGTTGGGGAATAGAGTTAACCTTGAGCATAACTGAAGATTAGGCTCAGGGATAAAGTTAACTTCCAACTTAACTAAAGAATAGTTGAAGAATAAGGATAACCCTGATCTTACAAGCAAGTATTAAAAAATTGGGCACTGTAGCCCAATTTTCTGTTCTTTGCTGGATATTAATGCTCATTGATGAAACCAACTTATTCCGAACAATGATTTGTCAGTATAATTGCATGATCCATAACTCAAATACTTTCGCTGGATTTTCAATTCTTTCATTATCCTTTGAAATACTGCAAAATAATTAATTTTGACTATGTTAACTTTCTTTCAGCAGGATTTATTCAAAATAACCTGACTTTTAGGCGTTAGAACCGACGTTTACCTCTTATTCTTCAGTTAACCCTTATCAGACTCAGGGTTGCCAGTTGCGGACTAAGTTATACTAGTTGCCCCTTCCTACCTAAAGTAATGCTGGACAAATTTGGGAAAAGTTTAGCTAGCGAATACGCATTTTAGACAGCTGCCCAATGTTCGCGATTATTTTTAATCTTGTTGCAAAACCACCGCATTTCTGCTCTGATGATGAACAGATCTCGCTAACGTATATAAACCTACTGTGGAGCTGCAGCATCAATCGTATGGGTTTCATCTAGCTCATGAATAAGGAAACTATACTACAGTTACCTGAAAGTTTAAGCTGTCAAAATGTAGGGTTCTGTTAGTCTAGTGAATAAGACTCTCGCTTTGCATGCGTTTGGCCCTGGTTTCAATTCCCAGCAGAACTGCATTTTAATTTTTAACAAGTCTATATATATCTCCCCTACGCTATGTGTGTCTGATCGGCAGGGGAAGCGGGCCAGCTTGATACGTGAAGGGTCTTCGTAGTGTAGTAGCTAAGTTTGTCGCCTACCTCACGCCAGATGCGTTGTTCAATTCCTTGGTTGCAACGTCTAAACAACCTTTTCCTTTTCCTCGTTATCTCCCTTTTGAGTTTGCATTGCTTTGTGTTTGGTTTGTTTTCCCGTTCTTTTCCGTATGTAAATATAATAATTTATGTACAAGTTCCATTATCTGTTATTACTTATTTTTAGATTCCCTTAGAGGAACTAGAATTCTAAGTTTCAAATCATCTAAATCAGCTGAGCATTTCACAGTTGCATACAATTCTGCAACCAGTATGTTTACAACAAACAATCGTGTGTTACAAATTGCGTAAATAAGTAAAAGCTTTGTTATCTTAGTTTCAACTGCACAATTCAGTGGATAAATTTCATTAAGACTCCAAAAGAGACATTCAAATCGGACACTTCAGTCTGCAAATTTTAACCGCAAGATTCCTACAACTCGAAACAAACAACAAATATAAGCTGACACTGAGTTAACTGAATAAAACTGAGCTAAAACATTCCGGTCAGTTAATTTAAATATTTATATTTCCATACCAATACATGCATGTGCTTAACTAGCTAAATCTTGGCTTAATTTGCGCACATTAGGTGTCGCGTACGCACAAGCATAGGTGTAAGCATAGGTGTACCTTGAGAAAACGTTGGGGGAGGGGGTAGCCGAAATTAGGGTGGGTTGGGTGTGCCGTTTTGAGGTGGGGTGGGGTCCGCAAAAATCAAATTGGGGGGGGGGGAATTTTTTGGTCAAAAATTTAGAAAAAATTCGCAAATTTGCTAAAAAAGCGTTATTTCCAACTAAAAATTAAAAATATTTCTTCATTTTTGCTCGTTTATTCGAAACAAACTTGGATTTTTTGCAAAAATTTCGAATTTTTCCAAAAAATTTCGAAGTTTTACTAATTTTGAGGCAAAACTTTCAAAATTTTGAGGGTGGGGTCTGGCCAATTTGGGTGGGTGAGATCTGGGATTTGGCCATTTGGGGGTGGGGTCTGCCTCCAAAATTTCGTGGGTGGGGTCGGCACTTTTCCATTTGGGGGGAGGGGTTCCCCCCCAGCCCCCCCCAGGTACACCTATGGGTGTAAGGTGGGGGGGTAGCCCCCCCAAGCATTTTTCAACCCCCCCAGAAGTTATTTGGCGGGGCCGGACCCCCCCCCCCCCCCCACTGGGGGGGGGGGGGTAGTCGCGCCGAAGGCCAAAAATAGGGTATGTTTAGGGTAAATTTTGCAAAAATTTTCAAAAAGCCCCAAATTTTTGGCTTAATGTACTTGTTATTGCGAGAAATACAAGTTTTTAATAGTTTTATGGACTTTTTGACTGAATATTAGCCTTCTTTTGAACTTAGAAACACCTGGACAAAACCACTGTCTAATGTAAAAATTACTTCATGATTCGATGTTTATTAGTATTACAAACGGCTGAAAATGCGATTTTTGACATAAAAACTGAAAAATTTTTTGGGGGGAGGGTTGGGGGGTATCCAGAGGGCCCCCTCAGAAAATGTTGGGGGGGAGCCCCCCCACCCCAAATCTCCGTTACACCTATGCGCACAAGTGTAAAGCAGGGATGGGGGGTGGAGGAGCAATGGTGAAAGGTGGGGGGGCTGGGGGCAGCCCCACAAGCCTTTTTACAACCCTCCCCCAAAAGTTTTTTTGGGGGGGACATCCCCCCCAACTGGGAGGGGGGAAGTTGCGCCTTTTAGGGGGGTCCTGCGGGAGGGTTGCAAGTTGCAACCCAATTGTGGGCATAGGTGTATCTGGTGTGGGGGGGAACCACTCCCCCCAAATGGAAAAGTGCCGACCTCACCCTCAAAATTTTGGAGGCATACGCCACCCCCAAATGGCCAAATCCCCCAATTTTGCCTGACCCCACCCTCAAACTTTTGAAAATTTTGCCTCAAAATTACTAAAAATTCGAAATTGTTTGGAAAAAATCGAAATTTTTGCAAAAAATCCAAGTTTTTTCGAAGAAATGAGCAAAAATGAAGAAATATTGCTGATTTTTAGTTGGAAGTGACGCTTTTTTAGCAAATTTGCGATTTTTTTCTAAATTTTCGACCAAAAAATTTTTTACCCCCCAAATTCGATTTTTCCGAACCCCACCCCACTTCAAAACGGCTGACCGCACCCATCCTAATTTCGGCTACCCCCTCCCTCCCCCAAGGTACACCTATGGTTGGGGGCATAGGTGTGCCTGTGCAAAAAAACGGATGTGGGGATTCCGACTTTTGGCCACTTTTTGGCCACGGGGGGGGGGGTAGCAAAAATCTGCAAATCTTGGGGGGGTCGCCAAAATTTGTCAATTTGGTGGGGGGCCCAACACACCTATGGTTGGGGGTCTCCATAATGCCCCCCAGAAAAGGTTGGGGGCATACGTGTGGTTGGGCTAAAAATCTGGGGGGATTACCCCCCAAATGGGCGGGGGGGGCGGGGTTGTCGCAATGAAAACTGGCCAAAAGTTGGGCATCTTCAGGGGAAAGTGTGCAAAAGTTTTTTAAAATGTTCAAATTTTTGGCTTAAAGTGTTTATTATTGCGAAAAAGCACGTTTTTAAAGTGTAAAAAATTTTGTTATTTTTTACGTTTTTTTGTGTAAAAATTGCCAAAAATCGCTAAAAAATGAAACTAATTTTAGGTGTTTTTTACGCTATAATAGCGAAAATTTCGTGTTTTCTGAAAATTTTTGAAAATTTGGGGTAAAAATGGTGAAATCTGGCAGTTTTTTGGGTTATGGGGGGGAACCTCTAATGGGGTGGGAGAGGTTGCCGTGCTATTTTTGGCATAAAAAGAGAAAAAATTTTTACGGGAGGGCTGGGGTGGGGAATGGGTGTAACGGAGATTGGGGGTGGGGGGCTCCCCCCAACATTTTCCGGGAGGGGGGATCTCTGCAAACCCCCCAACCCTCTCGCAAAAAACTAATTTTCGACAACCCCTAAGATTCGTACGCCTGCGCCCAGAAGAGTCACCCAGGGCCAAAAAGGGTGACTTTCGTTCCCCCCCTCCTTAGAGAAACCAAAAATTTGCGATTTCTCCACCAATTTTCCACTAAATCTGCCCAAACTTTGAATTTGTTTCTGTTTTCGACGGCGTTTGTTTTGATGTATCATATGCCAGGAGGTCAAAATAAAATGTGACCTCCAAATTTTACGAATTTGGGGAAGGGGGTGGAGGGGAGCCCCCCTTGGCCTCAGTGATGTGGGGGATACCCCGAGACATGTAATACACCAAACAGAAAACACGGCGAAACCTGAAACAAACAAACTTTTGGGCAGTTTAGTGGAAAATTCGTGCTACAGGTATATAAGTTGCAATCGTCCGAAATTTAATAAACAAGTACGGAAGAGCATTGCAAATTGTGTTTTATGAGTTTCCTCCACTGACAGTAAAGTCTGCATTTGGTTGCGCTGCAGTAGAGTGCTATATGATATATATATATATATATATATATATATATATATATATATATATATATATATATATACAGCAACTAAATCTATTGCAGCCATGGGTACTGTATGTTGGATTTCTGTCAAAATAAAGAAAAAGGAAGAACTTGGAACTTTTCAAGCTCCTTTGTACTGTACTTTCGGTTAACGATTAATGATTGGCAGAATTTTTAAAGTTTCTTTCGCGCAGCTTTGACGTATGAACACTATATATATTCTTGGAGTACGCAACAAAAATAAGCCGATAGGCTAGTTTTTATGCCTCCCAGAGCCGGAAAAACTTTTGGTGGGGGCCAAAGTCGGCCAGAACGCTAAAATGGCCAAAAAGTATGCTTCAATGTCACCTTAATAAGTCAGACTGCGATATATATGGAGCAATACTGCCTATATGGCAGAATAGGACACATATCACGGTCGTTCAATTGCTATATGATTTTCCTGCCGAGGACGTAATTTTTGGGTACTAGCCTGCCAAAGTTGGTGAATTTTGGGTCCTACTTTGAACTTAGTTTTTTCGCTTATTTTGCGACCAGGAAGGCTCAAATCTTCCATGCAAAGGTTGAGACCCGTTCGAGCACTGTGCCAGCTAAATACTCAACGAAATTAGACAAATCTGGTCACCTGTGCGGCCGGAACAAAGGTAGCCAGACCGCTAAGATGGCCAAACAACCCAATTTTGTGTCACAGTTACAGGGCTCATGGAACAAGCCAGAGAGACGTGGCTTGTTGCATAAGAAACTTTGGGATAGGTAGCGTGTCACAACGACGGCGATTTTCGATATCTGTCCGGGATCGTTCAGGCGGCCTGCCCGAATTTGGTTCGGCCAAATAGCCATTTTTCGAAAAATTTCCCTTCTCCGTAGAAAATAGCCAAAAATTGGCCTATGTTCACGGACACTCATGCTCCACTCCGCATTTGACCTTTATTGGCAGAAGTTCTAAATTCGTCGTCTTTCCAGGCGACGCAACAAAAACAATCCGATGGGCTTTTTATGCCTCCCATAGCCGGAAAAAATTTTGGTGGGGGGCCAAAGTCGTGCTGCTGATCTACGTGCTTGTGATATTGTATCTGTTTTTTGGTCTGAATTTTTTTAGTATCCAACATTTTTGACGACAAGACACCACAGCGACTGGGCAGCCAGGCCTACTACAATGCTGCGGTTCGCTCCCTGGAGGTCTCTGTTCGGAAGATGACGCTGAAGCTTTGGGTAATACAAACCAACAGTTCTACGCATGAGTTAACACTTTAAATAAACAATTAAAATAATATTTTGCAAAATATCTGTTCCGGAATGCTAGTTTGGTGTTTTGGTTTTTTTTGTCATTTGGAAGGAAGTATAGCTATAGGAATTGCTGACAGGGGCATAATCCAGTAAGAGTTTAATTCAACGTTAAATTGCAGTGGCACAGTTGCTGCGTCGTACTTAAGAATTCGTAGCTTTTGCTCAACACCTCTCCCACAGGACACACGACACGACTCATTAGATGTCATTCGTTTGAAGTCTGCTCTAAAACGTTTGCCGATGGAAATTTTATAAAGTGACAGACCACCTGGCTTATTAATTGGCAATTTTTTTATGGAGGGGGGGGCTTCATGAGGAGCTCTCATCGATGGTGAGGGGAAGCATATTTGTAGTAAAGTTTTCGAATTTTTGTGGGTTTTTTGTATATATAAAAACTGTTAAAAATCGCAAAAAGACTAATTTTAGGTGTTTTAAGTTAAAATCGTGAAAACTTAGGTCAAAATCTGGTGAAGCCGGAAAAATTTGAAAATTTAGCGTGAGAATCGTAAAATTTGGCATTTTTTGGGGCTACGGGGGGGTTGCCGAATCGGGGACGACCTCCCCCACCCCCCTTCCCCCGCTAGGAATAGGCCAAGCCGCCTGGATAGCGTGTTCTGAAACGTACCTACGTATACTGTATCTTATATTTCTTTTTTGTTTTCTTTCTTTTTTCAGTCTCCTTTTGACCCGTCCTGTTTCAGACTGTCCCTCGCTGAGCTCCAAACTGATTCATGTCAGCCTGATCGAGGAGTTGACCTTCTGGCTGGTCCGCTTCAATTTCCCTTAGAGTTTGGTCACCTTTGTCCTAAGTCTTCTGCCCGATGATGCCTATACGGTTTGGTCAATTTAGTGGCAATTAATTTAAAGCAGGCTTAATTTAAATAGCTGACCATTCAGGCAATTTACACAAGGATAAAAGGGTTTTTTTCGGTTTAGAGGATTTTCAGGTCTTCAGGTTTTTCTGCGATAATTTTGCCTGATGAATGTTTTGCAAACGAAGTTAGTAAGGTGGTTTTAGGCAATTAGTTATCTATATAATCGGTCTGAAACGTTGAGTCGGAAAGAGTTGAGTATAGCTAAAATAGCTTAATTGCAGATCAACTTCCACGGGCCCTGTTGTAACTCTTTCCTGAAACCAGTCGAGGTTAAACCTAGCCTCGGTTAACTGCTGCTTAATAGCTCTTGATGTGGTGCTACCAAGAGTACATAATATAAGAGTGTGTCCACTCTCTGTTATCAGAGCAAAAACTATGCTCTTCTCGTTAAAGGCCCACCCCCCCGCAAGTTAGACCCTTCACTTCAAAGAATTCTGTGCGCTTTGTTTATATTCTAAAGCTCGAAGCAGGCACAAAATTCGCGCACACACTGCTTGTGTTTTCGAGCTTAAGCACATAAACATAGAGCGAGTGAGCGTACCCCCGTTTCGACTAGGTACTCATTTGCTGGAGGGGGGGGTGGGCCGTTAGCGAGCAGAGCATAGTTTTTGCTCTGATAACAGAGAGTGAACACACTCTTATATTATGTACTCTTGGTGCC
>JASAND010017287.1:0-65977 GCA_030248195.1 Trissonchulus latispiculum | reverse complement strand
ATTTCAGGTGCTCTAACTCCGCCCCTCAACTACTACCGAGCATCCTTCTCCAGGCGTGCGGCCCCCGTCAGGCAGGTCGACGTTATCTCAGTGGTCAAGGTGCCCACTTTGATAATTTGGGGCACCAAGGATCATGCCCTAGACACTTCTCTGGCCGAAAATTCTGCCCACTGCTGTGAGAAGGCCACCGTCAAATATGTGGACGGAGCCAGCCATTGGGTGCAGCAAGATGAACCACAACTCGTCAACCAGTATATACGGGAATTTTTGAAGAGACGTTAGACTTTTGCACGGAAACTGTAGGCGTTTTGTTATTAGAATTCGCGTTCGTATTTTGTTGTTCGTTCTCAGCAAAGGTTTCGTCTCGTTGTTCTGTTTAAGGTAAATTGTGTCTGGTTTCTTTGTCTATTATGTAGTCTTTCTACGACCTTTTGAGAATGGTTAAATTATTTAGTACGACGTATGGACTTCCAATTTGTCCTTAGATGTAGTAAGGTTGTTTGTTTAAGTGGTGTTGGTTAGTGGTATATAAGGCCAAATTTTAGTTTTTGACACCAGTGCTGAATTTTTGTATGCACCATGCTTAGGTGTCGCTAAGAACTACGGAATTTTAGTTCCGGGAATAAAAAGACTTTTGGCACTGCCAGCTAGCAAACTAGCTTCACATATATTCAAAGTTTAAATATTTTGCTATAAACCTTTTAGTACATAGTCCGATCTCTTGGTAAAAGTGTTAAATATCAGCAACCCAGAAAGGTTGAAATCAGTATAATAAACTAGTCTCAACGCCCGGTGGTGTGGCTCAGTGGTAGAGTGTTCGACTGAAGATCTAAAGCTCGGTGGTTCGATCAACGCCCTGGACACTTTTCTTCACATCTTTCAATCCTGATTTCAACCTTTCACAAAAGTGATTGTAAGAATTCTTTTCACATGAGTATAGATTAATTGGGGCACAAAACATTTAGTCTTTTAGAAAAAGCATTTCTTTTATCGTTTTGTAACGATTAGTAGTAACTAGCACTGGAATGAAACGAATGCAAACATTTTGTTAAAGTTCTGCTGTGCACCAAGATATAGTTTCCTGCAGATCTTACTGTTATCTTTACTGTTATCTTACTCATCTTGCGGTAGAATTAAACGCTATTGCTGAACATGTTTACAAGCGTTGCTATTGTTAAGTAATAAATGAAAAGTGCCTTGCCCAGATATTTCAGAAAAAAGTTTACATATTCTGTGTCTAGAAATGTGTTAGGGCTGGCACCAAGAATAATACAGTTTTCTCTTTCTTATTCCAGATTCTTTATCTATTTCAACAGCATTTTTATATTACCATTTAGCTATCAAAACCAGTGTATGCTCAAACGCTAATTTGATTCATTAGGTTTCTCAATTTTACAGCATATCTGGTGCAACCATATTGTCTTTCTGTTGCACAATTCACAGGGTTTAAATATATCCCGTTCGTGCCACGAATTAGTCACACACATTTACATTTCTGGTTTATTGGTTAAAGGGTGAAATTTCTTTAAAATGCTCGGGGGAGTCTATATTTTCTTATCCCTAATTTTGGTGTCTCCACTGCCCTCCGAATCGATCAAATTGGGCCGGCTAGTTCCGCCGCTACCGTTGACGTTTTCGGTAACCCAAGAGCAGGGCATCGAAACAAGCGATCGCACTATCATTTTTGAGTTCCTCAACTACGCCCGGGACGAAGACATGGACGATATGGAAATATTTGATGTAAATACGACGATTTCTTGGAAACCGCTGACCTGTACAAAGGACGAAGATGGTAGAAATCCTTCCTGTGAGCAACAACAGTGTGCTGTCACGTACAAAGGGTTTCGGCACCGCTACTACTTCAGCGGGTTTTTCAGTAAGCAACCAGGTTGTGGTGCGGTGAGCGAAGGTTTGAAACAAATTTTTCAACGGCCCAAGAATGAACGCCCAACCCGATATCAGGAAATTCAAGCTGTTTTACCAACTCTCAGCGACTGCGACATCTTACAGTTACCTAGTGTGAACTTTGACAATCCGTTATCATTTCAGGCCTGCATCAAGCAACCGTTCACGGGGCTTTGGTTCAACGTTCTTTTCCATTCCTATGGAGTCTACCAGTTTCATGGTTACGATGAATTCCATCCGGATCTCAAACAGTCAGTAGTGATTTCCGGATTTCCGGAAAACTTTGCATACAACGAACCTACTCGAAACGTCTGGTATGACGATACCTGGGGACTATATGGGGTGAAGAGCTTTGTAGTATTCAGCACCGAGGAACAACATCAATGCTACGTGATGCATGCGATGCGGAACAAACTGCCGGTTCCTGTTTATCTGACCCTCACCGTGAATCCGGGCAAGCCTGACCAGCAATCGATGATTTTGAAATTGGAGGGAAATCAAACGAAACGACTGGTTCTCGTGGATGATCGCAAGCTTGAGGTGACCATAGAGATGCATGGGATCGAAGGAGTTGCAGATTATCCTGTATTTCCTCATGCACCTAAGCTATCTGCGTTGGTAACGGTGAGTTTTTGCCATATCGTATTTCATTTACTCTGTGCAGCAAGCCAGTTGAATAAGTGAAACTCAAACTATATATATACTCCATTAAAACTCACTCCTCACCGGTCGCGTGATTAAGGTTGGTTAGATTTCTGGGTGTCCACGTTTTGATATTTTCCTATTCTCATTTATATACTCCATTAAGGTATATATGTACGAATAATTAAAAGGCAAACTCCATTAAGGTATATATGTATTAAGTACCTGACGCAATTGGAAGTCGGAAACAACTGAATGATAGACAAATTTGAAAATTACGTTGACTCAGGCTCGTTTTCAGTGGTGAATTTTGTATATGCTAAAACACCGTTATAATTTTCAAAAACTGTGATGTTCTAAGTTTGTTATTTTGAAAAAAGACAACAAATTGAACTTCTTTGAAGTTTGATTGCGCAATCGGAGAATAATTATACTACGTAGTAGACAAAAGGAGTAGACATTAATCCCAGTAGGCGTAAAAGGAGTATGCAATTTCACTTTTGAGAATTTCTGAGTAGACATAATTTCACTTTTGAGTTTTGAAACTGCTGCGCGGCGACACCAAAAGAGAAGGCTCCACTAGGTATAGCTGGAATACACGGTTAATAATACTACCATTGTTCTTGGTTATGAAACCTCTCGTTAGATGTTGCAAAATCACAGGGTCTGTGCCATTAGCTAAAGCAATCAAGAAAGTTGTGTCAATTTCTTTGCATATGCATAGCGCCTTGCTATGTTTGTTAAAATATTTTCGTCTAATTGTGTCTTGTCTATCTCAATTTTTTTTAGTTTTTTCTAGTCTTTTAATTGGAAAAAGGTTCTTATGATGTAAAACAAATTCTAGTATTGAATTAGAACTGGATACGTTTGCTTTAAAAGCGAAAGCTTCCAGCATTTTCTGGTTTTGTCAAAAATGATCACTCAATTTGCCACTTTGATAATTATGTAAATTACTAAAATCTAGATCAGCAGTTTTGCAACAAAATCAAATTTTTTATTGTGGATGTTGCAAATAGCATGATGCTCGCATAATCGCATAGTTTTTGGTAAAATTTTCGCCTTCCTCATAGTAGTTTCATGCTTCTCGGTTGTTGAAGAGGGAGCCAGATGCCCTCTCCAGAAAAAATCTTAAGAGCCAGTCCAGCAGTGCGCACTGTCGTCCATTAATTGTGATTTTAAGCAAAAGTGAGTTTTAAGAAATTTAAGAAAGATAACTTAAGGTTGTGGTTCCTTTTGAGCCCGATAGTTGGTTGAGCGTCGTCCGCTCCAAATGCCGCTTCAAAGGTTCGGCATTTCCGTTCAGGGTAGATTTCACCATTTTCTGACGGTTGGGAAGTAGCTTTAAAGTTTCCCAGCAAAATACGTCGATACGTATTTGAAATAGAAGCTTTGCAACCTTCAGACTCGGGATTTACAAGCACAGATATTTTACAGCCAGACTACTCACAGACTCTTGAAAGCGCAGTTCAGTTATAATAATTTCACCGACTCCATAATTTATATGCATTGAATATACAAGGAAACTGGCACAACTTGATTTTTTATGTTTATGGCACAACATAGTTTTTCAGAATGCAGACCCAATTATTTTTGCAAGATCACAACGAGGATTTCATAAGCAAGAACAGCAATAAACATCCTGAAAATGCTGATACATCAGGACTAGTCCAGTGTATAATTACATAACGGACTAGATCCGTTCTGATTTGAACTGAATTACATTCTAGGCTATATATGCCATTTACTGTGTTTAGATTTGATTACGCCCTCGGTTGATTTAGTGTTGCCAGTGTATCTGAAGGTATATAACCGGCTACCGCTAGAACACTGCGTTGCACTAAAACTGGGCAGGGTCATACTTCTTTAGAAATGACTGAGCGCGTTTCATTAAATTTTAAGGTTGCAATCAAGTGAAATATCGAAAGGGACAATTTCTGAACTGCTCGGCTTCAGAATCAGTGACAGGAGTGAAAGGTATTTGTTTATGTTTTAGGGAACCAATGAGCCTTGCTTCAATGCCGACTGGTTCAATGACAGAAATGATGTAATCATTATAACATGAAGTAGTTTGGTAAAGACAGTAAATTAATTAACTAAATGTATTAATGACAACTTGGAAATAATAGGTGCAGTGAGTGAGAGTGTATGTGCATCCTTTACGCAAGAGCTCAATTAGATTTTCTTAAAAGAAATATAAATGAATTAGAAGAAATTAAAAGAATATTGGGGAAGTGTTGGATTGGTCATAAAGTGTGAAGTAGTGTGAAGTACTATTCCTTCCATCAAGAAAAATAGCAGAAAAGAAAACATCGAAAAACAATTAAAAGTATAAATTATGAATTAAAAAATTTTCTACTCACTAGCTTATGTTGAATTAAGGTATGAAATGAAGTGTACGTGAGCTTGGAAAATACCGCATGGTGTCAGGACTTATAGCAATAAATAAAAAGGCAATAAAAAGGAATAAACGAGTTGTTTAGAGGTGCAAACACTTAACGCGGGGGGTCCAAGCCCCCCTCCCCAACCGGGACAAGGTGCAAGCCCTATCGTCGTCGGGGACATGGGGTAACCAAAACCAGCCGGAAAAAATTCGTTTTACAACAAAATTTCAAAAAAGTTCAGGCTTCGTCGGAATTTTGTTGCTAAAATGTTTAATTTTTCTGGAGAATCGGGCAAAATTTTGAATCTTTTTCAAAAATTGAAGATTTTTTGCAAATTTTGTTAACTTTAAAAAAATTAGCGTTAATTTTTCGAAAAATTTAATAAATTGTTTTAGTTACAAGCCCCCCCTGAAAATTTTTGTTCAAGGTACAAGCCCCCTCAACATTTTTTGGGGACAAGCCCCCCCAGGACCCGACCCTATTTTAATGTATGGGTGTATAGTTAGATAAATAGTCACAAATTAACAGAAGTGATGAATCTTTCGGGCCCCAATCTTTCTGCAATATTACTTGTCAGTATTTGGGGCATTATGTCAAGTAAAAATAGTCATCGAAAATTAACTGACGTAGATAAGCAGTTAAACAAAACTATGCAAAATAGCAATAAATGAGTTGTTTGGAAGTGTAAAGTTAGATAAAAACTGACAAATGAACTGAAATAATGAATCTTTCGGCCCAAACTTTCTGTAGAACTATATCGTATCTGACGTCTCTGGAGTTTGCAAGAAATCTTAAACTATGATTTGATTCATTGTTTAAGGTGGGGGCGACTAAACTTTTACCCCGACTTTGTCCGACGGCCTACGTTTTGGCGAAGTAATAGAGCATAGGTGTGGTCAAAAAATACTTGGTCGTTAGTTCTTAGCTGCTTTCCATTCACTCAAATCAAATTCATTTGCCATCATCAAATTCATACCATTCAAATCACATTAGCCAATGACAAGCTTGAAGCTAGGGTCTTGCATCCAGCAGAGATTTTTAATTAATTATGTTGGTAGTTGTGACAAAGGGGGGTCGGGCACATAAACGCGACGGCTGCACATGGCTGGAAGTCAGCTAAGAACCAACGACTAAGTATCTTTGACCACACCCATGCTCTTTAACTTCGCCAAAAAGAAGGCCAATCGGACAAATTCTGGGCACCCCATTTTAGTCGCCCCCCCTTTAATTCAATGAATTACCATTAGTATTAAAGTTAAGTAACAAACAGCTGTTGATGTGAACTTTAATCTGAACATTGAAATAACTTAAGGTGGTGGTATTGTTTCCCGTATTTTGGACAATAACGCTCTCGAAAGTAACCCAAAATGTCTGAAACTTTCAGAACACACTACATCGGTGTTCCTCAAAACGTTAGCCACAATTGCGGAGTTTTTGCGCGAAAATTTTGGATTTTTGCTGCGTAAGCTTCATAGACTTGCCTGAAATTAGCCAAAACCATATTCAATCGAAAGGGCTCGTCAAGCTACTTAGCTTTGCTCTTGGACCAATCTTCAACATCCGAGAGATAAACGGATTATTGATTTTTGAAGTAGCAAACCTGCGATTTCCAATTTTTCAGATTTTTGTCAATACTTACAACACGTAACCACAACGTTCGACAACGATGTAACCAAATTAAAATTCTTCTGCAAGAGTACAATTTATGATGGACGTAACTTGAATATTTGAGAATAAACTGACTTGTCCTGAAGATTACTAGGTCTCTACGCGGTGTGTTATTGTGTTATGCTAAGTTCCTCTAAAATGTGGACGCTCAACTAAACTAGGATTTCAGCATGAACTTTAATAGAATTTCATCAATTTCAATGGATGAATCAATTTCATCGGACATCACTAGGTAATTTCAAAGACAAAATATTAATTCAGACGCAGTAAAACGACAAACTGCTTTGATCAAAACAATGCCAACAAAGTATCCAATAAAGAGGACTGTAAAAAGTTTCCGGAGCGGACCCACTCTTGAGCACCCAACCTAAGAACTGAATCCCTTTTCGAAGTCAACCAAAAGGCAGCCATAAAATAAGCTATTCAATTAATGTATACTTTTGTTTCATTGAACGTTTGCAGAAATAGAATTTAGGTTTCATCCCACAAATCTCCACAAAATACCCCGACTTTGCCCCCGATATAGAGAAATCTGGAATATAGGCTTTATAGATAAGATAGCATACTTAAACGTAGACTTTTGAAAGTATAACTAACATTAGTCCTTGATGCGATCTCTTATATTTGTGTATATTTCAAGATTTCTAAACATTCTTCCCCCGCCGGATCATGCTGGGAATAATCCATTTCCAGCAGCACGAGATCTTTAATTCCCCACCGGCTGCTATACCCACTCGGATACTGTAGGCGAACGTAGCGCGCTTTACCATCAGGCGACGGCAGAATTTCAGTAACTTTTGTCATAGTCCAAGTATTGCGAGGAGTGGGACCTTTAACGAGATAGATCTGACTGACCACCGGTTTCCACGGTGGTTTCCAAGATCGAATTCTTGCTTTCTTATAGTTGCTTTCAATTTCCGGTTCACGAACTTTCCAACGCCATCTCACGTAGTAGCGCTGCTTTCGTAGTTCACCGATTCGTGACACCGAATTCTTGACATCGGCCTGATGGCGCAACTCATCAGAAGTTTCCTGACCAGATGACTGAAATCCCAGACTTTCGTTGTCCCAAAATTTTTGAATATCAAATTGCTGGTGTCCCTGTGGTATGGTAGAGCTTAGATATGGTTAGAGCCTTTACCTTTGATATAGCTGTACTTCAGATCTTTGGTTTTGTAGTTACCAGAGAGTATTACTCCCAACGGGGTGTAGTAGACTGCCATTGATGGGCCTGCAGGCATTGCTTTGGTTATTGCTAGGGGACCCATAATCTGATGCCAGTAATCCCTGCCAAGAAGGATATCAATACTGACTTCAAGCTTTGTTCGTGGAGGTAGATTAATCGGCTTCAATTTTCTCAGGTAAGCTTCAGTTGAATAGTTGAAATTCACCGGATATGAAGGTAATCGTGGGGCCATATCTTTGATGGAATAGGCGTAGATTTGAAGTTGGAATCCTTTCGTACCCAAAAGTGTGAGACTGACCACTTCTGCAGACTCCCTAACCGTAGAATTGAATCGTGCAGTCTCGCGTTTAACCTTTCTGAGCGGTTTGAGCATCATTCTAGTTGCAACCTTTCTGTCGATGCAGGTAAATCTCGCTCCGGCAACTAGATAAACTTGCACTGTGTAAGTGTCGGGGAGCTGGGATTCTTGGTAACGCAAGGGAAGGCTGACATCACAAATGAACCTGAAGAACCTCACTGGACTCTGTGGAGTTCACTATCTCACGCTGTGGCTGCTCTTCCTGAGATGAGAGGTGCTGATGGGATTGGGTTGTCGTAGGTGCTTGGCGTTGGCGACAAAACGCTGAGTACAAACAGGGCTTCGTTGTTTTGCATGATTTAGCCATACGACCAGATTGTTGGCATTTAAAGTAGGGATGCACCGGGGCCCGGCCCCGGCCCCGGCACCGGGGCCAGGTCCCGGCTCCGGCCCCGGCCCCGGTAGTCAGGCCCCGGTACCGACCGGGGCCAAAGATTAGCAAAAGTTTGTGAATTTTTGACATTTTTTGACCAAAATTTTGAATTTTCGAAAGTCAGAAAGTGTTAAAAATCGTTTGTTTTTGCGCCGATATTAATGAAAACAAGGATAGTAACGTATGCATATCAAAACTTATTGCAAAATTTAAATTTTCTAGAAAATTTTTGAAAATTTTCGATTTGGACCCCCAATTTCTAGGCCCCGGTCCCGGTCCCGGCCCCGGTACCGGTGCCAAGGTGGCCCCGGCCCCGGCCCCGGTAGTGGCGGCCCCGGTGCATCTCTAATTTAAAGCATACCTTTTTCGATCTTGCGATTTCTACTCTGCGGTTCACAGTGTTGTGTGTCTTCCCAAAAGATCCAGTGACGAATACTTTCCAGTGGTTGACGTTCTTTTCGAGACGTCGTATGAAGAAATGCAGCCGTTGCTGAAATTTCTGATGGCATCTTGTCCAATTCAATGTTGCTTTTCGTTACTTTCTTCGGTTCTTTGGAATGCCATTTCCATATCTTTGATAGCACTTCTAAAAACTCTGTCATCGACCAGTCCGTGATTTCTTGGTCTTTCAGTATGGCTTGTTGTGATACATCCTTATATAGGCCGCTGGGTAGTTTCTTTAGCGGCAGCGGGACGTAAGCTTTGAGGGCCGTTGGATCTGCCCCCATCCGATCCAAAGATACATCAATTGCCCTTGTGTCGTCTATAAATTTCTCCAAATTTGTAAGGTCCTCTTTAACCAATGGCATGTTGCCAAGAGCTTCCTAAAACTTGCCATAATTATGTCGTTGGGACCGCCATAAGCTTTCTTTAAAATTTCGACTGCTTCAGCATACCTTGAAGACCAATACCCTTGACTTTGTCATATCCGGTCCCTTTCAGGCATTGCATCAAGTAATCCTGCTTGTTGTGGAGATTGGTTCTGGAATGGATGTTGACTTCAAACGAGTCCCAAAAATTGGGCCACGCTAACTTATCCCCAGAAAAACTAGGTATTTGTAGTTTTGGTAGCTTACGTGTTGCAACTTGACCTGACGAGTTGTGGTGGTCGCTAACTCCAATAGGGCGATCCGTAGAAACTTGGGCTGGAGCAAATTGTTGTAGCACCAGGCGCATGGTCTCCATTTCGGCTCTATGGGATGACTGGATACAGTCAAAACCAGCTTGTCTTTGCTGTTCAAATGGACGCATTTTTGCTTCTTTTCGTCTTTCCTGTTGTTCGAAGAAGGAAAGAAGCGCGTGAACCGTGTCTGATGAAGCAGGAGCAGGAGTCGTGGTGGATGGCACGTTACCCAGATCTGCAAGACGGTGTAGCAGATCGGCATCTGTGGGTGTAGGAGGAGAATTTGGGTTGGAGACTGGTGGGGAAGCAAAGTCTGCGGGAGTGGGATTGGGTGGTGTAGCAGGGGTTAACGTAGGATTCGGAGTTCTTCGAAGCTGGAGAGCTTCGGGAGCGCAGTGGTACATGGTAAGGAGGTCAGAGTAAGTGAATGTACCGTTCATAAGGAGGCACTGTGCTAATAATAGTACAGTCTGAACAGCTCCATGGGAAATCGCTGTTCAGTGTTCTCAAAGCTTCATAGAGTTCATCGCTGAGAGAACCAAGCACTCGGTGGTTAATGCAGTTGATACACCATCACTTAGTGCACTCAGCGCACTGGATAGACTCGGGTATATTGTTCAGGCAAAGAGGACATAGGGACTCATCTGAGGCAGAACCAGAAGTGTCCGCGAGATTAGGCATTTTGACGGTCTGCTACCAAAAGAATATGTAGAAATATACAAAATAGACTTTATAGATAAGATAGCATACATAAACGTAGACTTTTAAAAGTATAAACAACATAAGTCGCTTGATGCGATCTCTTATATTTGTGTATATTTTAAGATTTCTTAACACCCGGGCCCCGGGTCCTGACAGAAGCCGAAGGATAAAAACAGAACATAATTAAAACCAAGAGTGCATAATTGCACTGTATATTAGAAGAAGAATAAGCCACTGGAGGGCTCCTCTTCTTACCCCACCAAACGACCACCAAACGACCTTACCCCACCATACCCCCCCCCACCAAACGGGGACCTCTCTTTGGTACCCCCCACCAAACGGGGACCCATTTTTGAATAGAACAGAAACTACCGTAATCCTCTGCTCTACCCCCCTCCTCACCAAACGGGGAGGGGGTCTCTTCAATCTGATTCGCTGTTGGCTACCCCCCCCCCCAACGGAGACCTCTTTTCTGTTACACCCCCCCCCCACCAAACGGAGGGGGGTATGCTTTGTTGAGAGAGCTATCCCCACCAAACGGGGGAACATTCGCGTATTGGAGCACCCTTACGCAATGCCAAGAAGAGGAGTCCTCTAGTGGCTTACTCTTCTTCTTATATATATGGTGTAATTATGCACTCTTGGTAAAACGTAGTCTAAACTAGAGTTAGAACATTGGAATATTAGAAGACAAAAATGGGTTAAGGTGACCACATACAACACACAGCCATTTTCAACAACTATATAGACGTGTCACTAATTACTTTTTGGCTGAAGCAAAAGGTAAAACTACTACAACACATGTCGAGAAACACTACTAACGGAACAATATCAGCATACAGAGAAAGAGAGAATTTAACACTCTCGACCGTCAAGGGCTCTCAAAAACAAAAAGACACCATCCGGAAGAGATTCCGGTACAGCAGTTAGATCCAGACAGTCACACTCAACTATATTATAAAATATCTACACAAATATAGAGAGAAACAATAACCTATGGCCAGTAAGCACCGTAATGGCAAGCAGCTAGAATGACAATACAATGAAGCAAAGATAAACATACGACAAATAAAGCGCAATAGAAAGCACATAAATGGACAATCAAAGCTGCCACAATGAAGTACACATGGGCAGGAGAAAACAAAAATGAGGCGACAATACGGAATGATTATACAGATGTAGTGTTTGTAATATTGTTATAGTGCCAATATGCAAATGAATCTACTATGCACAGGAAACCCGCACAGGAAAACGCTGCCCTACGCGAGGTTTCCAACAGTGCTGACCCCCGCCGCAGGGATGAACTGCCAGGCGCGAGGGTTCCAACAGTACTGACCCCCGCGCTGAGACGCGCTGATCTGCGCGAGGGTTCCAACAGTGCTATATTCTGCGCAGTGATCTTCTGCGCAGCGCGAAGGGTCTGCGCGGGGTCCAAAATTTTGCTGCGCACTCCGCGGGGGCTTCGGATTCTGGCCTATACATGTATAGGCCCAGGATAAGCATTGCGCATGTGTGAAATGTAGTAAAGCACAGTAAAATCAGTGGAGTAAAGACAGGCAGAATCAGTAAAATGACAAATATAAGCACAACAAAATAAGCAAGTACAAGACGACAAAATACATGTCCCCTAATGGTAAATTTGTCAGGGACTCGTGTTGCCTTCGCTGAGCCCGAGGACCAGGTCGGACAACACGACTCCATCAAGAAAAATTGGCTTAACCTAAAGGAATCCAAACAGATTCAGAGGCGTGCGGGAAACCACCGCTCCAGTCGGGACACGAACGACCCCGATCCGCTACTAAGAAGGAGTGCCGGAAAGTAAATAACATTTTCATCTGCGATTAGAAATTAGCACTACACTGTTATTTCTATGGGATTCGGCACCAGAACTATTAAATATAAGGTCTGAATATGTCTTAGAAAGTTAGTCGTTTAGAAAAAGCGTTTCCTTTATCGCTTTGTATCGATTAGTAGCAACTAGCACTGGAATTAAACTGCAAACATTTTTTGTGAAAGTTCTGCTACCCACCATATATATAGCCTCCTGCAGTTCTTACTTAACTGATTGCGTTACAACGAGTTCTGTCGAAAATAGTTTATCAGGAATTGCGGTAGAATTAAACGCTATTGTTTACAAGCGTTAATTTTGTTAAGTAATGTGCCTTGCCCTGATATTTCGGAAAAATATACACATTTTGTGTCTAGAAATGTGTTAGGGCTGGCACCACAGTTTTCTCTTTCTTATTCCAGATTCTTTATCTATTTCAACAGCATTTTTATATTACCATTTAGCTATCAAAACCAGTGTATGTTCAAACGCTAATTTGAATCATTAGGTTTCTCAATTTTACAGCATATCTGCTACAAACCATATTGTCTTTCTGTTACACAATTAACAGGGTTAAAATATATCCCGTTCGTGCCACGAATTATTCACACACATTTGCTTTTCTAGTCTATTGGTTAAAGGACTGAATTTCTTTAAAATGCTTGGGGGAGTTTATATTTTCCTATCCCTAATTTTGGGTTTTCCATTACCCTCAGAATCGATCAAGTTGGGTCGGCTAGTTCCGCCGCTACCGTTGAAGTTTTCGGTTATCCAGGAGCAAGGCGTCGAAACAAGCGACCGCACTATCACTTTTGAGTTCCTCAGCTATGCTACGGACGAAGACTTGAGCGATATGGAAATATTTGATGTAAATACGACGATTTCTTGGAAACCGCTGATCTGTACAAAGGACGAAGATGGTAGAAATCCTTCCTGTGAGCAACAACAGTGTGCTGTCACTTACAAAGGATTTCGACACCGCTACTACTTCAGCGGTTTTTTCAGTAAGCAACCAGGTTGTGGCCCGGTGAGCGAAGGATTGAAACAAATTTTTCAACTGCCCAAGAATGAACGCCTAACCCGATATCAGGAAATTCAAGCTATTTTACTAACTCTCAGCGACTGCGACATCTTACAGTTACCTAGTGTGAATTTCGATGATCCGTTGTCATTTCAGGCCTGCATCAAGCAACCGTTCACGGGGCCTTGGTTCAACGTTCTTTTCCATTCCTATGGAGTCTACCAGTTTCACGGTTACGATGAATTCCATCCGGATCACAAACAGTCAGTAGTGATTTCCGGATTTCCGGAAAACTTTACATACAATGAACCTAGTCGAAATGTAGAGGTCTGGTATGACGGTACCTGGGGACTATATGGGGTGGAGAGTTTTGTGGAATTCAGCTCCGAGGAGCAACACCAATGCTACGCAATGCATGCGATGCGGAACAAACTACCGGTTCCAGTTTATCTGACTCTGACCGTGAATCCGGGTAAGCCTGATCAGCAATCCATGATTTTAAGATTGGAGGGAAAGCAAACAAAACGACTGGTTCTCGTGGATGATCGCAAGCTTGAGGTAACCATAGAGATGCATGGGATCGAAGGTGTTGCAGATTATCCTGTATATCCTCATGCACCTAAGCTATCTGTGTTAGTAACGGTAAGTTTTTTGCCAAATCGTTTTTCATTTAGTCTTTGCAGCCAGCCCTTGAATAAGCAAAACGCAAACTTTGTACACTCCATTAAAGTATCTATGTGTAATGGAGAAGCCCGGGAGTACGGCACCTTCTCCATTACATATGTACTAATTACCTGCAACAACTGGGAGTCGGAAACAACTGAATGACAGGAACGCTGGTACTAGAGGATCTCATGGAGAGACATGACAAACTCTGACAGCTTTTAGGGCCCTGTGGAAGGGCACAGTCTTCCACAGAAGGCAACGTGATACAGAGAATGGAAAAGGCGACATTGTAGGAAATATGATACACCACTAACTGGATTAAAGTTTACAACAAAGGCAAGTGGATGGCAGTCAAACTAGAGCGTTCGCTCGTTTAGAAGTGAATCTGAAAGTGTAGTGACGACCCAAAAACAAAAAAGTTAATCTTTTATATAGTGAATTGACGTAAGTAAAACGGAACTATAATAACTGCGCATAACGAAAAGGGGTTACACTCAAACATTGTAGGTGATTAACAAAGTTTGAAACATTTTAAACCTAATTAGAAGAAATTTTAAAAGAAAGAAACTTGTTTGGGGATTGTTGTCACCCTGTCACACGCTGTACTAAAAATACATATTTAGAAATGACTGAGCACCTTTCAATAAATTGTGAAGTTGCAATCAAGTGAACTATCAAAAGGAACAATTTTCTAGCTGCTCGGCTTTAGAATAAGTGACAGGCATCTACGGCATTTGTTTATGTTTTAGGGAACCGATGAGCCTTGCTTCAATGCCGCCTGGTTCAATGACAGAAAAGATGTAATCATTATAACATGAAGTAGTTTGTCTAGTAAAGAACGTTTTCGACTGTTTCCGTATGAGCATTTGTCTTCATTTAAACCTCCAGTTGCGTGGACGTGAATATAGTGAAGGCCAAAAAGTCAAATTTAGAGTGCGTCTGTGTGTACCTAATTGTGATGGCTCAGCGAAATAAAGCCCAGAGTGCTTTGACGATATGTGCAAGAGCACGTAATAGATAATAGTATGACAAGCGTCATACGCTCTGTATTATGAGCTCGCTTCGATGAGCGCTATTGACTGGCCCCCATAAGTCAGGCCTCCTATACATGTACTGAATACTAACGGGGGTTCGAGCTTTCGCTGATATATTTTGTACACAGATGTGTAAATCATTAAAGCTTAGACCCCGTACACACATTGGGCCCCCTTCTATCTTAACATGTAGACCTCGATCCCCCGTTTGGACCCCCCACATAGGGGTGGGGTAAATGGGTCTGATTTATGGGGGCGTCAGCCGATAGAGTGCTGATGATGCCAGCGAGCTCATAATACATAGCGTATTACACTTGTCATGCTCATATATTATGTACTTTTTGTAATAGTTGGGGCTTAGGTTGGTTAAGTATACATAGGATAGTTTGGCCAGTTTATAGGCAGTCCCATGGGATTAAGGCTACAATTTGTATGATTTTCAACCAAAATGCATGGATGAATCAATCTTGTCGAAGCCTGCTGTTCGAAGAAATGCTGCCCGCTTCTTTTGCCCGCTCCACGCCCCGAAGAATAGGCGACGCTGATATTTTTAGTTGCCTGGTCCATCTTGGGTTGTAATCTTAATCTGAACACCGGTTGCACTGAGTAAAGGTCATCACCTTGACATTGCTAAATATATAGAATTCCAAATTCTCGAAGATGTCAGGATTCTTGGTAGTTTCATTTGTTTCATACTCAACCTGCATGCAACTCATCGTTTTGGAAGTTTTCAGAGTATACACAGTACCTCTTCAACGCGTATGATTTGTCCTCAATCTATCGTCTACATGGAATAGTACTAACTAAATAATAGGTGTCTCCAAACTTGTTGAGTATCTCGAAAGCTGTTGAAAGTCTCGAAAGTTTGGACTCAAAAGACTCGAAATATGCATAATGTCTCGAAAGTATTTGCTGTGTCTCGAAAGTTTGCAATGTCTAGAAATATTTGTAAAGTTTCCTGAAAGTTGTGAAAATTTCTAGAAAGTTTGAAATATTTCTGGAAAGTTTGAAATGTTTCTAGAAAGTTTAAAATGTTTCTAGAAAGTTCTAAAATTTTCTCGAAAGTATGAAATTTGTCCACATTTTTCATATATTTCTATAAACTATAAACTTTTCAAATATTTTGAGACAACTTCGATTTTCAATTTTACAACTTTCAGATCGTTTTTTCTCAACTTTCCGGAAACCTTCTGTACTCGCCGTGGGCTTAAAGCTTACATACCCATAAATAAAGAATTAAATGTTTTAATGACAGCTTGGAAATGAAATGTGCTGTCTGTGAGAGTGTATCCTTTACGCAAGAGCTGAAGTTTTCTTAAATTAAAAGAAATCACAAATGTACGTAAAACATGTTTGAGGGAGGGTTGGACGGATCATACACGAAGTTTAGTAGACTGCGATGTGCTGCCCAATCTCATTAGCATAGTATTGTCACAGTAATAAATCGGATTCCCTGCATAAACAAAAATAGCAAAAATGCAAAAACGTCAAAAACTAATTACAATATAAATTAGAAATTAGAAAAAATTATTCTCACTAGCCTATGTAGAAATAAACTATAAAATAAAGTCTACGCGAGGTTCAAAAATATCGCATGATGCCAGGACTATGTAACACGGTGACTATTTGTTTTCAGGATTGGGATTGAAACCACAATCGCAACAATGAGTTATTTAGAAGTGTAAAGTTAAATAAATACTCACAAATTAGTTGAAGTAATGAATCTTTCGGCCCCAATCTTTCGGCCTCAATCTTTCTGTAAAACTTTATAGTTTGGTAAGTATTTGGCATTATGCCAAGCAAAAAAATAGTTATTCGAAATTAAACTGATGTAGATGTGCAGTTAACGTCACTAAGCAAAAAACAACTTGAGCTTACAGTCTCTGAAGTTTGCAAGAAAATTTAAACTGTGAATTGATTCATTGTTTAATTCATTGAATATCATTAGTGTTAACAGCTAAGTAGCAAAGAGATGGTGATGGGAACTTTAATCTAGAGATTGAAATAACTTAAGTTAAACCTATCTAATCATTTAGCAATATAAGGGAACGGTTTCCGATTTCGACAATAAAAATAAATTAATTACTCACTCAAAGAAAAACCGTAAGTCACAGAACTCTACTGCATTCTTTTTGTAATTATTTTGGCCGTGTTTTCTTCTTTTATGAGCATTGACAAGAACGAGCTTTTTCAATTAAAAAACTCAGAATAATATTAAAAGGCTAACAATATTAAATGCTATGTACAGAATAGAACGTTTTTCTAAAAGCAGGATCACGATTTGATTGCTTCATATCTGTTTTACTTACAATAAACTCAGCGGTATAATGAATTACTGTGCAAAAGCTGCTTAGATTTCAGGTTGAACAGGAACATCATCATTTCGTTTAGATATAGTTTTCTACAGTGTTCCAACTGAACAGTTGAACGAAACAATGTCTGCAAGATCTTTCAGATTGCAAAGAAGAATTCTGGAAAAGTATGTATTAAACACTACTGTTCATGGCATAACGGAACTGGTTACACCAGAGGTGGCTTGGGCTCGGTACTTTTGGCTTTGGTTATGGGTAAGCTCCATCATTGGCATGATTTATGTTGTTGGATCGGATGTCGGAAGCTATACAAATTATCCAACTTCTTATCGTCTGAGCATTGAGAAACACTCGCAATTTCCCACTGTTCAGGTTTGCACCAATTTGCATTTTACGTACAGTGATGATATCATTAAGTCGGAATTGGATCTGTCTTGTGGAGAACTGCTTTTGGTAACTTCCAAGATAGCTGCTTCTGCAAAGATTAGGTTGAGATGCTTAAAAAGCAGAGATCCTTTACATCTCAGCAGTTACCACTACCGCAGTATTGAAATCCCCAGCACAGAGGCAATCAGAGTCGGTCAAAGCGATAGTTTTGATCGGTATGTTTACTTTTGGTCAGTCGACACAACTAAGTTAGCCGCGCATTTGGGAGTTGCTGAAACTGATATGGAAACAATACCTGCTTCAAGCTTTGCAGCGTACTTCAGAAACGATACCACAACAAACAACAAGATGGATGGGTTTGAAAACGAGCACAGGACTGTAATAAATGACTGTGAAATGTTGCGGAATGCAGGCATGAACATTTCGAATGCGTGTAATTATGTTCGAATCAAAACCACAACGCTTGTTCAGAGATCAGAGCGAGTAGTTCTGGAAAGATTGAATCTAACAGATGGGTTCATCCGCCGAAGCGATCTGAGCACATTGTTGAAGCAGTATCACAAAATAGACTCCTGTAATCAGTCTTGGGACTCAACTTGTTTCTCACAGAATATTCGAAAAGAAGCTTTTGTTGATGTTTCGGATTCAGTCAGTATTTACTGTACTGTCGTTTATCTGCTAGCGGATAACGATACTAATCTACTGTTTAATTTGAGTGAGGTAAGCTCTAACGAACAAGCACGCTTGCTATTTCCAAAGGAGAGTGACGACTACGAGCAGCAACTTGAAATGGGATACGAGTATTTACTGGAGTTATCAAATCCCCAGCGTTTCATGAACTTAAACAAGCCCAATAAGGCACCATGCAATAAGGATAATGATGAATTACAGTACCGTCCTTGTTATGACACCTGCTGGAGAAGTCGCTACCTGTCCCAAGTGCAAAAGTGTAAACTCTGTGAAGGAGAAGAAATGTGTCTATTTGAAGAAATGTGCGACTTTTCGAACTTCTTGAACACTACAGGAGAAACATCCTTGGAGCAAATAGGCACTTTAAAGGCTGTCTGCGAAGCGCAATGTAAAATTCCTGCTTGCACCCAAAATTTCGTGACAGTTAACACAGTTGTCGGAAAGATAGATGGAAACTTTGCACTGCTGACTGTCAAGCAAAAGTATCAATTTCTGCTAAGATATGAAGAATACTTTTCTTACTCGCTTGGATCATTTTAAGTAGCATTGGCGGAACATTATCGTTATTTCTGGGAGCATCCATTCTTTCCATTTGTCAGGTATTATTCTACTGTTTAACTTGCATCCGACAGTCGTATTTTAACTACCGTTATAATTAACTACTAAACATTAATTTGAGATCAGTGACCCATTAATTCGATTTAATTGGATTTAAGTTGGGATCTCTTCCGGCTTCAGTGTTCCTTAACGTAGTGTTGTGTATGCGAATAAGGATATTGTATGTTTATGTAGTTTTAGTTGTAGTTGTAGTTGTAAATGTAGTTTTTTGTAACTTGCAAGGTAGATTCTAATACTTATTACATTTAATGTATCTAAACCGTGACTCTTAGATATGCCACGAAATGCTAGAGTAACATGTATGCTTAAACATTACACAAAAGTCATAACTTTAAACCAAATTAATGAGACCTGATGTATTCAAAAACGTGCAGGTTAAGGACAGGTCCTCAAAAGTTCCCCAAAGAGCTTGTTCAGAACCTGGAAATCCATCAGGCAATGTTGCATTTCTAGCATTCAGCACCATCCTTCTACAGCGTCAATGGATGACTGCAGAAGATTTGTGCAACACGATGACCTGTATTAACGACCCAAATCACGACGTCGTCGGCGAACATGCCAACTCCCACAAATGAATTCTTAACTTCATTCCAATGTTCAACTTGAAAGGGTTGGGTAGAGCGGTATGGACTTTTAAAGCTAAATCCTACATAGCTGTTAGGAAAAAAATAGGGCTTAGAACACTGCACTGGAGAACTCCTCGCCTGATTCGCAAAGGAGGTAGCAGTAATCCCTCACCAACACCTGAATTGCTGGATTGTTCTCTGCCCTAAAATTCCCCTCAGGTAGGTCATAAGGTTACCACAAATACCAATAGCCTCTAGTTTCTTGCACAGTCTTTCACGGTCAACACCATCATTAGACTTAGTGAGGTCTAAGAATACGGCAGCGACACATTCTTTTCTTTCAACGGCTCTTTGGATGTCGACAAACAAGTTCAATTCTTGCATAACACTTTTAGGACCTTTCCTAAAACCAGCATGCTCTCGAGCGAGTAAATGATAGCAGTAGAGTCACCACACAAGTCGGCCAGAAACCATACGTTCCATTAACTTAAGCAGCTAAGAAGGCAGATTGGTCGATAACTTTCAACGAGGCTGATATCTTTCCCTGCTTTAAAACAGGCGTAACAACCCCATTAGACCAACCAGCAGATTGCCGACCTGTACTCCAAATTTGATTAAACAGCTAATGAGCAAGATCTTTAGCATACACGCCCATGTCTTTTAAATACGCATTCTACACTTGGTCTTTTCCAGGGCTAGATTTGACCTTGAGAGTCTTTAGGGCGAACTCTAATTCTTGTATGTTAAGTCTACACCAAAAGAAGAGGGCACTGGGAATGGTTTTAATATTATAGTCCTTCACGTCTGCTTTGCAGACTATCATCTATGGGCTCCAGGGCCAACGTTGGAAAAGTGGTTGCACAATAGTCTCGCTTTAGTGCCACTTTTGTAATGAAGGGTGCCTGAGTTGTTTTGAATGGGCTGTCCTTGTCCTTGTCCACACAGCTGTTGATAGTCTGAAAGCGCCATGAAGTCTTCTGCGGGTAGTTAGGGAGGACAACCTTTGAGACCAAGCCATCTTGTATCGATGCTGGATGATTTTACAGACCTTGGCGGTATGATAATTTAAGTTGGTTCTTGCCTCTTTAGTCTTAGTTTGCAGATTAACTTTCAGCGAACGTCGTCTTAGGGCTACGGCTTTCTTGGCAGCGACAGACAATCCACAAAGATTTTTGACCTTTGATAATCTGCAAACTAGGATAGCATTTTTGGCTGCTCCCAAGGAAGCCTTTACAGCATATTGTTCAACATCCCCACGTCAGAAATGGATCTAACTTCGGGACATGATTGTTGTAACAAAGAGTCCAGTTCCTCCGCGAAAGTGGGCCAGTCAGCCTTGTCGAACTAAGGAATGGAAGCGCCAGGAAGCCTGGGAAATTGCAACGATAATTCACGGAGAATAGATTTGTGATCCGAACCCATAGGGTCATTCTCATGCAATCTCCATTCAATGGACGCAGGTGGTCAGCCACGGGTAAGGTCAGGATTATACCGCATGGTTGGATCTTTCCCGAAAATGTAAGTCTTAGTCTCGTAAGTCTCTTGTGCAATATCTAACTTGGCACCGTCCGCTGCAGCAGCCACCGATAATTCCCGTTCATCGTAAGACTGATACCCCCAACGACAGTTGCTGGAGTTGAAGTCACCACATACTACTAAATTACCACGTACATCGTACGAAAGGTCAAGTCCAGTTTGCTGCTGCGGGAACAATAATAATTAATATTTATGAGCTGTCCCTCAATCATTATCTCCATCCACTGCACCTCTGCATCACCATTATCAGTTATTGTTCGAAGCCTGTTGGTAACATATTTACCGACTAGCGTTACTAATCCCTCTCCATGAGATGGGCGGTCTGAACAATAGGTAGTGAATCCAGGGAAACTGAGAGAGACTACTTTAAATTTAGGAATGTCTCTTGTAGACACGCAACAGTAATCTTTTCTTTGGCCAAGGCACTTCGCAACTCAGAAAGCTTGTTGAAGTTCACACGGCAGTTCCACTGCAAACATCTCATTTTATTCATAACACTCAACTGATGGATGCAATCATTCAAGAAATACAAATTTTGTGTTAGTTTTCAACAGTCTGAAAGATTTTCATGTCTTTCCTATCTGAGAAATCGGCCTTCCGTTTCCCTCCTCTTTCTTGCTTCTGCTTCTTTTCGCCCGTATACTATGTTTTTTACCTTAAACCCTTCGAGTGGGTACTAGATAGTATTCAGTCACCTATTGATGACCGGGGGTAACTCACTATTGGATTAAACGATGGCGAATGCCTTGAGTGTGACTGAAGCCACCTTAGCTTGTAGCTAACCAAGGTGAATAACCGCACGTCAGATCTGCTTAGGGGTCATCTTTTCAGTCCGTCTCTTGTCTGCCATTCTGTGGACCGCAGAGAGCTGCACAAAAAATGTCTTTATGAGTATCTAATTAGTGCTAAGCACCACGTCAAAAAAACGTACAAGGTAGCAAAGTCTAAGGTTGTAACTGAAACAACGGAATGACAATTTAGACGAAACATTCTTGGGTTTAGCTTTAGCTGAAATGTTTAAGAAACATTCTAGATATGAAAATATTTGAAAAGATGAAGAAAAAGATGGACAACTTCTGGCATTAGCCAGCCAGGTTGCAATAGTTTCAAACTTAGCAGCATAAAGAATCGTGCGCTTGTTTTAGCTGCGAACTGCTGTTATTCCAGTTGGTGGTTCCGTTCTTTCATACATTCCCACACTACTTTTAACCTCTTTTTCCTAATTTCTACCTATTACATCTAACTTCTAGCTCAGGCCCTCTCCTCTCCCTCTACCACGGAAATTCACTTAGTTCTTCCACACGCCAGCTTTCCCATTCTACACCTGACACCCTTCAGTCCCAAGATTCTCATTCGTAATTATGCAAATGCAACATTTGGCATCTTAATTCCATATTTTTCCTTTAGACGAAGAGACTTAGACTTTCGACTTAGACGAAATTTCCGGGACAACCTAGCCACATCAACTCAACCTAAGAACTGAACGTTTTTCCCAAAGTGAAAAAGGTAGCCATTGAAATAAGCCTATAAATAGGTATTCTTTGTTTCATTGAAGGTTTGCAGAAATAACTTTAGTTGTAACAGATAAGTCTCCCCATTGTGAAATTCGGGGTATCATTGGAACCGCCTATTCATTGGTATCATTGGTACAGCCACGCCGTTATTTTAGGGGGAAAATTTTCTTTAAATTTTCTTTGCATTTTCTTTTTCTTTTTCTTGCGAAAGAAGAAATTTGGACTCTATTTTCTTTTTCTTTAAAGAAGAAAGTGTCATTAGGCTGTCTCAGGTTTCAGCTGTCTGTCAATTTTGCGTAAGCAACCCAGCCTAGTGACCCCTTGCGAAAGGACTCCTGCTTGCTTTAATGTATGTGGTCTATGCTATGAATGCATATGTTACAAGAGTAACAGCTGTCAATCTCTCTTTGAGACTTACTTTGAATAAAGCACAAAGTGACTATGAAACTAAACTAAAAGGAAGCCCCCAAAAGTCCGAAAGGGCCAAACCAAGGAGGCCAACAGAGCAAGACTCCCCAAGATGGAACAGGTGAGCAGGCAAGGCATGCCCACCAACACAGAAGGGTGGCCGGAAAGCCACAGGCAAACCACTGGGCCGGACACCATCCCAGATGGAATCAAGACAAAGGACGCAAGACGCCCAAAACGTCCAAATAAGAGGGCAAAGAGGCCACCACCACGTGGTGCCTACCCAAATGGCTACCACACATAAAGCATTGTGCGGCCCTGAGTCAAAGCCGATGGCCAAACAGACCGAAACAAATCTTCGGCCGCCCAACCAAACAACCAAGGACCAGGCCATGGTCGGAGCAAGCAGTTCAAAGGCCTGGCAGGAGATGAAACCAGTAGGGACCCAGCCACCCACAACCACCGACCAGTCACGGCGGTACCCGACCGCGCCGAAGCAAATCGCCGGTTAGATCCAACCCAAACCATCTGACGCAACTCCTCGGGAGCGCACCCGGCACTGAGGAATAGGGTTCTGCACCGGCATAGCAAACGAGGTTAACTAAAACACACAAAAACAAAAATTAAGGCAATCATATAAAGCACATAAGAATCATGATTAGAAAATGGTAAAATTAAGCAAAACAAATAGTTACAGCCTCACCTATGACTTTAGTAGTTCCAGAACCAATGGGAGAGACGCAGCCCCGCTTAGCGGAGGAGAAACCCCATTGGACTGTGCTTATCAAAGAGAATCTCAAGGCCAAAATAAATGAAACGGAATCAAAAAGGAAAAAGAATGTTAAGGAGCGTGCGGTCCATCTCACCCGGTGTGCGGAGACCCGCAACTTAACACTCCAAAAGAGAGTGTGAAAAAGGTAGGAGCACCAAAGGTTAAAAGTTGTAAAAAGGTTAAAAAGAATAAATCCAATCTGCTGTGTGGAATTTAGAAAAAGCAACGAAAAGCAGAGATCAAAGTTTAGTCTAGTAAGAAAACAAAAATTCAAACGAGGTAAAGACAAGAAAGTTAACTTTAAAGTATCAAAGAGAAATGTTTATACATACTAAAATCAAAGAAAGGAGAAAATTTTTGACTCATTTACAAAACTCAAGGAAACCACTAAATAGAATACTCAAGTGAGCAAGAATTTATAGGTTAAAACAAAAGATCGAAAAAGAAGAGAAATTTATCAAAAGAAGTCATCTAAAGAATCAAAAATAGAACGACACACGCCAAGAAATCCAAGGGGAATAAACCCACACAGCAGATAAAAGTTAAATGTAAAAATTGTAAAAAGAAAAGAAAATGCAAGAACCCCATGATAAAACAGTAAAAGATGAAAGAAAAAGGTAAAAAGATTTTTAAGCACCAAATTTTGCACCAACCCGTAATAGAAAAGGGGCAAGAAAGACACAAACAAAAACTACATGAGAACTTAGGGCGGGACGATCTTAGCAATCGCCGCCCGATGGGCCCGCTGCCGCTCGTTCCAAAGATCTTCCATTTCGCGATTCAAATTTGGAAACAATTCCGCGCAGTATCATCATAACCTTGCCTAGCCAGTTGTGATTCTGTTCCTTATGCACGCGAATGACCTCGTTGATAATCTGATTATGCGACAGATTGTCCAGCTGATTTTTGTTCAACCCAATTCCCCAGTATGGGTCACGGGTTGCTTCAACCAGCAACCAGAATCACGCAGAAAATCTACAAAATCTGGGCAGGACTTGGCCTTAGCACGCAGAACCTCTTGCATAACAAACGCCCGAACGTGCATATCTTTGCCTTGCCACATTTTGCGAATGACCGAATCAGGTGGCAATCAACCCAAAATTTGTTCAGCCGCGAATTTGCAATAAAATGGATTCAAATACTGCGCGCAGGCCTCAGCTGAAAAGAAATTTTCGAAATTGGTAAGCTTGCTCCGATGTTTAAAAATATAAACCCCACAATTCAACCCACCCGTTTGCACCCGGCACCTTTTTCGGTTCAAGACGAAACATATTGGAAGCCGGATCATAAGCACCTTGAAAACTAGCAATCGGATGAAAGTAATTAAAATTTGATACACGCATCAAAACATGTCCCAAACACTCATCAGTGACTTCCTTCGCCACCTGAACCATTTTCTTAGACCTTACTGACCAAGTTCTAATCAAATCTGCCGACTGCTGGAAGCGCGAAACAGATGGATAAATATTGAGAAATGGAAAAAACCGCGAAACAAGATCAGCTGGCGCAGCAACTTTGTAAGGAGCAAAACCAACAACTTGAAAAGATTCAAAAAGAACTTCACCGTCGCGCAAAATAGCAGGAAATTTGATAGAAAGTTTTCAATATTCAGGTTCTTCCAACTGAATACGGTAGGAAGGATGAGAAAGAGGCTCCAACTTATCCCATGGGATATCAGGACTTGCCTCGGGAAAAAGAGTCTTTATGATATTAAAATATTTTCCATCGAGGAATCAGTCAGTGACAATGGAGCATATTTCAAAGTCTTCAAATAATTGTCCCAATATTTGAAAGAATGCGTAAAATAAGGATTCATAAGTGAAGAATCCACTTTTGAGGAAAAATCAGGCAAGGTCACAACCTGCCACTCGAATTCTGAGTAGACCCTCAATGGAACTGCCCTGCGGTCATTCAAAATAGCTGACCAAACTGCCTGATGGTAAGGCGGTTTAATTTCTTGTGGACCTTCATACTTAGGAGCCCCCAAAAGGGCACCGTCATCAGTGGTAAGGTCCGGCGACGGAGGTTTCATAGACTTGATTTCCCGATCTAGAGAAAACCCACTACGATGCGTAATGTACGGCAGTGGATCCGCGTAAAAACGAGGAACCGGTTTTTCCACCAAATAACGCGCCGAATATTTATACAAAACTGACTTCGAATTTACAGGATGTTCCCAAGGGGCTGTCCAACACTCAAACTGCTGATTCAAACTCGCAAAAGACAAAAAATGTTCGTCAGGCCACCGAATCGTATGAAACGGTGGCAGCGTCGCGGGATCCTTCAATGAGAAAGTCTGCAAAGGAATATCCAATTTCAAAGGAGGAAGATGTTCATCTTTGTGAAGTGAAAAACCCCGTTTAGCATACCTATGATCAATCGAAAAAGGTTGTGAGGCCTCCTGAGCCTCCGCAGACCCGGAGGTCCCAGGTTGTCCAGAAATGGACGAGGTCTCGTCCGGGCTAAAACGCACCGTAGTACGTGAAGCCGGGACTGAAGATGAACGAGAAGGGCGATTTGTGCCCGGCGTAGGAGCAAAAATAGGGTCGGGAGACAATCCCAAGCCTGCAGATGGAGTGCCGACAGGCGGGACGTCCCCTTGCTCCGGAAAAATCGAACCTGGAAAAATATTTGCAAAAGTTCAGACATAGACAAATCAGCGCGCGACATCAAAACATAAACTATTTCAATAGCATCCCATGGGGCTGGATGACCTGTTGTGTCTGACACTTTGTGTGCTGATTGCCTAATTTGCATAATTGCATCAGCCTAGTTAATTTGCATATTCTTCTTGACATTGTTGTTGGCATTGCTATAAAAGCTCATGCATTGTTACTGTTGATGACTCTTGTTGTTCCTCTGTAATAAAAACCGTTGACTTCAGTCTACGGCTGCATAGCCGAGTATCTTCTTACATACTCGAAGTGTAGTGTCCGCCTCGACACTACAATTGGCGACGAGGGTTAAGCTTTCTCTTTATTGAGAAGCTCTTGGAGACCCACCTTGGACTTCTGCCTTCCATCACAGATCTTCTCTTTCTCGAGAAGATGGAGCGAACTTCAGGCATTATTGTGATAACACCGGACAAATATCTGCCTCATCCTGGAGATGCTCCACTCAACTTCAGAGCTTGGTACGCCATGGTTGAGGAATACTTTCATCAGATGGATCAGGCCCGACCTGCTGGTTCCAAGCTGTCAGACAGAGACAAGAATGGCTATCTTCGTGCCTTACTCGGCACAGAAGGCAACAGGATTTTTTCAGCGAATCCTATGTCAAGCCACGTAACAACCGCTTCCTTTGCGGAGTTTTCAAAAGCCGTGAAAACTCTGTTTGACATCAAGGTAAACCCAGCAAAAGCTCACTTTGACTTTCAGAATCGAAAGCAAACTCCCACAGAGACGGTCAGGGACTATCTGACAGCTCTCAGAACTTTAATGGCGGACTGCGATTTTGGCGGCCGGGAAGACTATCACCTTGCCCTTCAGCTGGCTTGTGGATGCCAAAACTCTGAAACTCAACGGAAGTTGCTGGCTGCCGAACAAGTAAAGCTCGATGCCTTTATCGGCATCATGGAAGCTGATGAAAGTACTTTTGCCTCAGCCAGCAGCATTCGGGGCGAATCCAGCTTTTCCAGGATTTCAAAGGAGTCCCAACATCTACAAAGGCCAAAACAATCCACCGGTAAGTCCAAGAAGTGTGGAAACTGTGGACGGGCTAATCACAAATCAAAGGATCAGTGCCCGGCAAGGGGCAAGGTTTGCAACTCCTGCGGAAAAGCCAATCACTTCCACAGTGTTTGTCGGTCATCGACAAGCAAGCAAAAAGGAAGTATCAAGACCTACGGCGCTGTCCTACTTCGACAGCGAAACGAAGATAGGTCTGCTAACGGTCCAACGCATTCTGCCGTTTCGCAAAATGTAGCGAAGCAACCTCCTCCTGACACCTTCTTCTGCATACTGCAGATGGTCGGAAATGACGGAAACATTGATGTCAGAGGGCTGGTCGATTCCGGCGCTCAACTAACTGGGATCACCGAGAAGTTTTATCGTAACTTTTTTTTAAAGTTTCAGCTG
Organism: Trissonchulus latispiculum; assembly: GCA_030248195.1. Taxonomy (NCBI): domain Eukaryota; kingdom Metazoa; phylum Nematoda; class Enoplea; order Enoplida; family Ironidae; genus Trissonchulus; species Trissonchulus latispiculum. The sequence goes on along the minus strand of JASAND010017287.1, from coordinate 38,211 downwards.
CAGCCTGCTGCAAGCTGCCAACTGGCTGACAAAAGGACGCCCTTGAAAATATTGGGCTACTTTCAGACGAAGGTAAGTTTCCGTGACAGAAACGCTGAAATTCTTGTTCACGTCCTTCCCAATGGAATGGACAATGTTTTTGGGCAAGATCTAATTCATGCCCTGTCGCTGTGCATCGACGGTGGAACGCTGGAAATCAGGCAGCTAGATAATAAGCCAAAGTATCCTGAGATACTTGACGAATTTCCACGGCTGCTATCTCCTACATTGGGAACATTTCCAGGCTACCAGCACGTCATTCAGCTATCTGAAGATGCCAAGCCAAGCGTCAAAAAGCTACGCCCAGTCCCTCTTTCTCGACGGGACGCAACGGCAAAAGAAGTTCAAACAATGGTTGCCGCAGGGATTTGGGAACCGGTACAGAAGTCAGACTGGGTTCATCAAATGGTCACTGTTGAGAAACCGAACGGTGGGATTCGGGTGACAACAGACCTCAGCCCTCTCAATCAGTTTGTTACACCTGACAGATTCCTTTTACCAAACACAAGGGAATTGTTGTTGGAACTTCACGGCGCTCAGTTCTTCACGAAATTGAACCTGAGAAAAGCCTTTTTCCACATTGAACTGGCGCCTGAGAGCCGACCACTGACTGCCACAATAACTCATCAGGGTTTATTCCAGTACAAGCGATTGCCAATGGGTCTGAAGGACTCAGCCTCAGTTTGTCAGAGGCTCATTTCTCAGACATTGTCAAATTGCTGTGGTGTCATCAAGTACGTGGGTGACATCCTCATCACTGGCCGAACGAAGGACGACCACGACATGAACTTGAGAGAAGTTCTGAAGCGGTTGGAAGAAATCGATGCTCGACTTCAACTGGAGAAATGCCTGTTTGAAGTCACAGAGGTGCCCTTTCTTGGTCACATAGTCTCTGCTTCGAATGGCATTCGCCCAGATCCGAAAAACGTCAAGCCGATTTTGGAAGCGCCAGTGCCGAAAACAAAACGCCAAGTTCAGGCGTTCCTTGGAATGGTCAACTTCCACCAGGAATTCCTCCCTGATCTTGCAGCGGTGGCAGAGCCGTTGAGACACCTAACCCGTAAGGACATCAAATTTGCCTGGTGCGGTAAATGTCAGGAAGCCTTCGATGCTTTGAACAAGCTAATGGCAACTAAACTGAGCATCTACATCTTCGAGCTAAATGCGCCTACATACGTCACAACAGATGCCTCAGATGTTGGCCTGGGTGCTGTTCTGTCTCAACAGCAGAATGGTCGCGAAGTTCCTATAGCGTATGCCTCTCATACTTTGCAGCCCAGGGAGCGCAACTATGCTACTAACGAACGTGAAGCCCTGGCTTGCCTTTGGGCTTGCGAATACGGGGAAAAGTTCTTGCTCGGAAGGCACTTCACACTGCGAGTAGATCATGAACCACTCACGACTCTACTCCAGAAGACGACGGACTCCCGTAAATCTAGTAAGTTTAAGAGATGGCTTGATCGCCTCTCTGTATTCAATTACACGGTTGTTTATAGGAAAGGATCTGATAATCCAGTCGCAGATGCTTTATCGCGACTGTCCATGCCTTCTACAACAGAAGCAGTCAATGATCCTCACTAAGAATCTTTGATTCGAGGTATCAGAACTGATAATCTGACGCTAGATAATGTCAGGAATGCCACCAAATCAGATGAACTTTTATCTAAAGTTCTGGCATATGCCTCACACGGATGGCCCTCAAAGAGTCATGTCTCCGCTAATCTGAAGCCATACTTTCAGATAAGGAGCGAATTGACTGGAGAAGATGGGTTTCTCCTTCGAAACGCATCAAGGATAGTCTTGCCAGCAGAGCTTCGCAAGAAGCTGCTGCTTAAGGCACACGATGGTCATCCTGGGATTGTACGAATGAAGCGCAAGCTTCGCGAATCGTACTGGTGGCCAGGCCAAGACAAAGACGTCGAAACTATGGTCAAGCACTGCGAAGGATGCCAGCGAAGTGAGAACTCACTGTCTCCCAGCAACGTTCCAGTTTCTTTAGTACATGCTCCTTCTCGAGCATGGCAAAAAGCGGCCATTGATATTGCTGGACCATTTCTGATTGCACCGCATCATGCTAAGTTCGCTGTAGTCCTTATCGACTACTACTCGAACTATCCAGAAATCCTGCTCACTCCAACAGTCACATCAAGCAAGTTGATTGAGTGGCTTTCTGATCAGTTTGCTAGGTATGGTAATCCGGATTCCCTGGTCACAGACAATGGGAAACAGTTCACCAGCGACGAATTTACTTCGTTCCTGAATCGAAGAAATATTCGCCACATTAGAACTGCTGTCTACAATCCCCAAGAAAATGGGAAAGTGGAAAGATTCAACCGATACCTGAAAACTGGAATCCAAGCATTCACCACATCGGGAACAAATTGGACAACCGGGGTGTTGAGCCTTCTCGCTCAATATCGTGCTACATCTGCGTCAGCTGAAGGTCATAGTCCAGCTGAGCTCTTTCTCGGGCGCAGTATTCGGCTGCCACATGAAATTCCACTGAGTCATCCTATGGAATCAGCCTGTTCTGAAGAAATAAAGCCGACAGTGGAGCAGCCTGTCACTGCTTCCAACCGAGGTCCGTATCGAAAAGGGGAGAGAGTACTCGTGCGCAGACCTTCTGTCTTGAAGGGTCAGTCGCCATGGAGTAAACCCTAGTAATACTCGATGTTCTGGGCAACTGGACCTATCGCCTGTCCGATAATTCAGTGTGGAATGCTAGAAAAATGCGACGATTCTACCCTCCTGAGCCATCCATGGAAAAATGACTGACGTCATTCAACCCCATCCACGGCGCTCGGCTAGACCTACCCGTGGTCACCCTCCTTCCAGATATTCACCATAGCTCAGATCCATTGAGGAAGGGGGTGATGTTGTGTCTGACACTTTGTGTGCTGATTGCCTAATTTGCATAATTGCATCAGCCTAGTTAATTTGCACATTATTCTTGACATTGTTGTTGGCATTGCTATAAAAGCTCATGCATTGTTACTGTTGATGACTCTTGTTGTTCCTCTGTAATAAAAACCGTTGACTTCAGTCTACGGCTGCATAGCCGAGTATCTTCTTACATACTCGAAGTGTAGTGTCCGCCTCGACACTACATACAACATACAACATACAACAAGAGTCGAATCCAAACAGGTAAAATTTCCTTCGAAAACCCCAACGAAGCCAGGACCGCAAACTGGGCATCTGTCGAAATTGGTGGCATGCGGTGCCAAAATGCATCTAGAAAAAGAAGTACGAGCCGCAACAGGTAATGAGCCCAGACCTGGAGTGCGATAATTTAGATGCGGCATATACCAAGCAACATGTGAATAGTCCGCTTGTTGTAAATTCGGCTGATTCTGCACGTTCCAGATAGGGACTGTAGGGGAGGGGGAAGGAGAGGCAGGGGCGGAACGGGAGGACGGACGGGGAAGGGACATACGCAAAGGACAACTCATACGCGGCTGAAAAGTAGGCGTAGGGGCCGGCTGATTTCGTAAAAACTGAAAAGATTCACTAAAACTTGGAGGGCACACCACACCTGTTTGAGTAGTAGTAACGGCTGCAGAACTAAAAGACGCAGCTAAATTTAGACGTTGCGGATCCGGCCAGGCTCCGGGTGGAGCTGAAACCGGCTGGGGCGGGGTTCTGCATTAATTTGTTCAGACAAAGAAAGAGTATCAGTCACCAAATTTGCCGGTAGCAAAACTGAAGTGAAACGCTGGGGCCCTTGTTCGGCCTGCAACGGCAAAACTAATTTAACACAGGGCTGTTCCAAATTTACCAACGAAAGCGAAGAATTTTCATTGGGGTGAAAAACTACGTCGACCAAACTAACTGTCGAAACTGTAGTGGCCGGCGGAAAAAGTTGATCCATAATTTCATCCTGAGAAAGAGAAGCCGAAGGGGCAGGGGCAGGAGGAGCAGAGAGGTCCTCGGTCTCCATAGGGACAACAACAGAAGGAGCAGGAGAGGGAATGGGGGTAGGGGGAATGATATTAACCGACGGGAGAGAGGAGAAGGAAGACGTTTGCGTCGAAAAAGGCACGGTAAGTGGCTGAAAATTCCCGGAAACTGGACCCGAAGTGCTGCAGGCAGCGCCTCCCTCGCCGATAACCGCAACCGGTCCAGGTGGAGCCAGAGGCAAATCCCGCTCGGTGCGGGACGAAGCCTCTACCCCAGAAGAACCGACCTGCGAGGGCTGAGCCAACGACGAGGAAGGGCCTACAAACACCGCCGAATATGAGGGAGACTGGTTTTCTTCTGTATAATCAACGTGAAAAGCCGCTGCCGGCTGACTTGACCGTTCAGAAAGAGGAGAACGGGTAGCGGACGGGATAAGGGGACGGAGGGGAGTGGAGGGGAAGGGCGGGTCCCTAGCTGGAACTTCCTCCTGGGATGGTGGCCGAGAGGGCACCTCCCATTTCGGAGGAGGCGTCTCCGGCCTGGGCTCATTTTCAGCATCCGAAGAATTTGAAGAAATGTCCAAAATTTCTGAGGGAAGCCCCTCTGGCACCTTCTTCTTCTTCCTATTCCGGGCCCATCGTGCATGGTCTTCAGCAATGTGGAGAATCGCCAAACCAGCACACGTCTTCGCAGGTTCGTCCAGGACATCCGGAAAGACCAGGATATAGAAGTACCTCATGTTGTTCAGCAGCTTTTTCGTCCCGTTTGCGCTCCTCGCGTGCCTTATCCGGCTTCTCCTGTTTCGGAGCAAAAGTGTCTTCCGGTTCCTCACCGGCTAATTCAATTTGCTGTGCGCTCGGAACTAAGACAGGATTTGGGCGATCCCCAACAGAAGTAAACAATTCAGAATTCAGCGTGTCTTGATCGGGTAAAAGTTTCAACGCCGGAGATTTAGACAAAATTTTGACCTCGACTAGTTTTTGAGAGTGACGCCTGTCACCATCAATATGCGCAATTTGGAATTTTGACAAAGGACGAAAAACAGGCTCATCCATAACATGAGCAACAACCGAACCTTTGAAATGCTCTAAAGTATCAAGCTGCGAAACTTGACTCACTGTTTTTGTGCGCTGCAGCAATTGAAAATGCTCCATAGAAAAGGACGGACAAGCGTGCAGCAGGCGCTGAACAACAAGAATCAAGTCAACAGCATCTTTGATCGCATACGCAATTTCAGACGTTTTGAGGAAAGACATGAAGCCATGCGCAGAAATTTACTTACACAGGTGTGAAGATATTTCGACTGTTTCAGCCAATTTCTATTCAAATTAGAGAAATTCTATGCAACCGGTAAATGCCAGCTGATGTGTAAAGTTCTTGGCTTGCTAGCTAATCGCGCATTATAAAAGGCGCTCACACAAAATTCTCAGGCTCAGTCATTGTTGACGATTGTGCGGGAGTGGTTGGTTTTGGCGGGCCCCTTTTTCTTTATTATTTCTTATTGTGCTCCGCTAACTTCGGAGTCTGGTTGTGGTCAACTTCAAAACTTGTAACAAGGTTTGTTCGCTGTGTTTTTTATTGTTTGCCATGAAACTTTCTTTTTGTTTTTTTGTGAAATTTTCTGGTGTCTGATCAAAAGTTGTTTAATGTGAGACATTTTCCCGAATTTTGTATACTTTGAATAAAATCTTGCGTTCTTTTCTCAGATGGTTAGGTAATCACACGAGATTTGTCGGACATACACACACTCACGAAACCAGCAATCTTTTCCCTGATTTAAACTCATTTGTTCTGAGATAATTCAGTCTTATCTCTACAACTGGCGACCGTTTTCACAGGTGAGTAGTATGTCCGACTTTTCTCGTCCGTTTACCCGGACTTTAAAACGTTTTAAAAATAAAACTGTTCATTTATTTTCAGAATTGTCTCAAAATCAGGCACCAGACCTTTTTGATAATTTCTTGAACCGAAATTGGAAACATTTTTTACCGGGGGGGTCGGAGATCGGGGGGGAATTATTCCCCCCCCCCCAAATAATTCTGGACCTCCCCGCTCCCAAAATTTGGGACCTCCCCTCCCCCAAAATTTGGGACCACCCCTCCCCCAAAACTTGGGATCACCCCTCCCCCCAAAATCGGGTTCCCAAGCCCAGTCAGGCATTGCATTTCCCCCAAATTTGGATTATTCAAATCCAGAAAATTCCAAGAAAATTTTTGATAACTTTATTTCTTCCTATTTTGATGTTGCTCAGAGCACTCAAAGTCTCCTTTCTGCTATTTTGGGGAATGGGGCTGCCTCTAACAGTGTGTCTGGGCCGTTGTCCGGGCAAGCTGGAGAGAGACCCCCCCCTTCCCCAACAACTTCAAAATTTACATCCACCCCCAAATATTTTGGGGAATGGGGCTGCCTCTAACAGTGTGTCTGGGCCGTTGTCCGGGCAAGCTGGAGAGAGACCCCCCCTTCCCCAACAACTTCAAAATTTACATCCACCCCCAAATATTTTGGGGAATGGGGCTGCCTCTAACAGTGTGTCTGGGCCGTTGTCCAGGCAAGCTGGAGAGAGACCCCCCTTCCCCAACAACTTCTAAATTCTTCTACACCTCAAAATCAGTACCCCGTTCAGTCTGTTCAAGTGGGTGTAGGGGCTCAACCCCCTCAAAATACTAGTTCGTTCCGGTCTCTTCGGGTCTCCTCCGGCGTTGTCGGGACACTCTCCCGGCAGGTCGAAAATGGAACCCCTCCCCCTCTCATGGGTTCAAATTTTCAACAAAATTTTGAACAAAATGCTGTAGTTCCGCCTGGCGTTGTCGGGACACTCTCCCGGCAGGTCAGAAACGGAACCTCTCCCCCTCCCATAGGCTAAAATTGTCAACAAAATTTTGGGGAAAATGTTATACGTTCAGAAAATGGGTCTGTATATAATTCAGCCCATAGTCAAAATTCGGCTATTTTGGTTGACGGAGAAGCTTCGAATCCAAAAAATATCCCCGCATCCTATATGGAGCAGAAAATTGGTGGGGGGCAATACCTCCGGGTCCCCATTCAATCAGTCAAAAATTCATCCGACCATAACTTGTTCGGGGGAGCTCAAATTGCTTGCTCGGATTCGCACAGTGATTTTGTGGCTCCGAATCGCCTGGCAACTCCGGTGGGGGCTTTGCAGCCGGAGGGAAACCACCTGCCTGTGTCCTGCCACTGGGAGGTCAAGGGCGTGGTGTTGCCCCCTTCCGGTGAAGGTCGCCCCCAGGGAGGCCTGCCTCCGGTACAACAAAGTTTAGCTGCGGGACCTCCCCCGGGTTTTTACGTACAACCGGAACATACGTATAGTCAACAAACTACGCTTCCGCGATCGTCTCCGGAACCCATGCCCTCCCCTCCCCCACTTCAGATGTCCCTACCGTATTCGATTGACAATTTCGGGAAAATACCCAGAATGCCCAAAGTTTCGCGTCACTCTACTCCGGACTCTATGCAAAACACAGATATTTCTGTTTTAAAATTTGACCCGAGCTTATTTCGTTATTATCTAGAAGTTTTGAGGGATGTGCCCCGTTATGACCCAAAATACGTATATTTCGAAGATTGGCTACCCCAGTTTAAGTCCGCTGTAGTCGTTCACTCTATTCCGGAGAACCAGTGGGGGCGCCTGTTATGGAATAAATTGTCCGGGAAAGCCCAAATTTTTGCAGCCAAATGCGGACCAAAGGTCGTCGAGTCTTACGAAGAATTTTTGGAACTATTAAAATTACAGTTTCCAAAACCACAGCGTTCGTTTCGGGAGCGGCTTTCGGCATTTGCACACCGGAAGCAGCTCCCCAACGAATCAGTACGTCATTATATTTCCGAATTGCAGGCAATGGCCCTCGACCTTTGGGATACGCAGGAGGAGCGGGAACAAGAATGTGTTCAGCAGCTCTTTGCAGGGGTCCAAGACAAATTTGCTTCCGCTTTGGCTTCTCTTTTTGTTGATGAACAGCCCACTATGCAAGATGTTCGCCGGGTCATAGACCGTTTGGAGTCACGGGAGGCACGCCCCCCGGAGGGAGACACTCTCTCCTATGACTTGCCAATTTATTATGTTGAGGAGGGGGGCACCGCTAAAAAAACCGCAACCTCAAAAAATTCCGACATTCCATCACAGTCAAACTTGGAAGTCGCAGCTTCTCGTCTGGGGTTCCGAGAAATGAAAAACTGGTGTGAACTGCATATCCAAGAAGCCTTGAGTAAGTGGGACCAAGAAAAAAAGAAAAAGTTTTCTGCCCCGTGCAAATACTGTAAAAGACGCGGTCACCCACCGGAAAAATGTTGGGACCGTTATCCGTCCAAGGCTCCCCCGGGCTATAAAAACCGTCCTTCCCCGGAAAGAGTTGATCACGTAACTTATATGTCAAATACGTACCCTGTTCAGTATGCAGGACCTTCTCCCTACCAGCAACCATTTCACCCCATAAATTATGCCCCGGCTCCTCTCTCGTCACAACACGGACTCCCACCTGCCAACTCGCCCCCAGTTCAATTTTCTGCTCCTGCTCCGGCCCTCCCACCCCCATCAAACTTGGGAAATCCGGGTGGATATGTTGGCGCGCAAAATTCTCAGCCAACGGCAATTTCAGCTCCGGCCCTATACCAACGTACAATACATATGCAAAATGCAGGTGTTCCGGAACTTTCTCAAAATTTTGTACGATCCTCGGATTCGGGGGTTTCAGCTCCGGCTGCACCTCCTTCTACTGGGAGGGCGCCTCCGGCTTCACATGGGGTTACTGCTGAGCAGGCTAATCAAATTTTGAGCCAGTTTCAAATTGGTATGGTTTCTGATCCGCATGGTAGCGAAGCTTCTCCAGGGGGGGTGGGCCCCTCTGAGCCTGTCGACTACCCGCCTGATTCAGTCGACTCATCAAATATTCCAGATTTTGATTATACTTTTACGGAGTTCCAGCTGTCGAATGTTTTTTCAAAAATGGTTCAAAACTTTACTACCTTGCGGGCCATTCACAGAGATACTTTTAATTTTATGCAAGAATATTATCAGGCCCTGTCAAACCAAATGCAAGAAATGGCGTCTTTATTGCAACGTTTATGTCCAAATCAGTCGGAATTCGACTCAGTCATGCTTGACAAAAGACAGCCTCCTCCCTCATGGACCGCGGAGTTTTCTCCCATACTCGGGGGTGCGACTGCCCCTTGCTGCTACCGGCCCGAAACTATTTCAGTAGGGACAGAAACTGAAGAACCTGTCAGTCCAACGGCACTACAGGAGCCAGAAAAACCCCAAATGGGAGGTCCAACATCAGATGCAGTAACTCCGGGAGGGTCCACCGGAATCGAATCCGACCAAGTACTGGCGGCAGCAGACAATATGCCAGCCATACTCGCCACCTCCGGGGGGACCAAAATTTTGGCTATTATCGACTCTGGGGCATGCATATCCATTATCAGTCCCCGGACAGTTAAGAGGATATTGAAGGGGGGCGCCAATGTTCAATTTTATAAACCGGATCCTATCACAGCAGTGACATCTAACAACGCACCTTTAAAAATTTCTGCTAAAGTTTTCGTCATTTTCACGGTGGGGCATAAAGAATATGGGTGGTCTTTTCATATGGCTCCTGACTTTTCTCGTGAGATGCTTATAGGCACTGATTTCATGAAAAGTTTTCACTGGGATTTGTTATTTTCTACGAATGAGGTGAATATGCAAGGAATACGCCACCCATTATTGTCATCAGCCGAAATTTACTCGGAATTTGTTGCAAATTGGTGTGCCGATGCGCCTGCGGTGATGTGTGTAAATCTGGGGACACCCCCGCCCTCGGAGGTTTTGGCTCCGGCCCCCTCCTCCCCTGCTGTCCGGGGTCCGACCTGCTTTTTGAACCCGTTTATACCTGTAGAAAAAATGCAGGATGACTCTAAAATCGTGTTTCAACGCAGTATATTGGGACCATCTGCAGTAAACCACTCATTTCTGCCAACCTGCCCTGCCCCAAGTAAATTTTCAAAAGAGGGGGTAAACCCAGAATCGTTATTCCGCATGATTAGTATGTTGTTTGCTTAGCCCGATTAATTTGCTGAAAATTAACTTTTGTATTTCCACCAAAAAATTATTTTCTAAACTTGTTTACTTTATTTTTCGTTTGAATCAAATACATACGATTTATATTTCAGTTCGATTTAAATTTTTTTTAAATTTTATACATTTCCGGAGCTTTCATATTTTGTCTGTCATACCTCCGGTACTATTGCCTGTTTTATTCAGTTTTAAGGCCATAAATTTAGGTATACACTTTTCAACTTACACCCTACACTTTCAGCTTAGCACTATAACCGTCTTATATTTTAATAATGCACTTCTTTTCACGTACACCTAACTGGTCACAATTTCCCTGCCATCAGCACATTTGCACGTTTTATTTCTAATTTAAGATCATGTGTCTTCCTCCATTGATCCAACTGATTTCAGTGAGCAACGGTTGTCGGATTGGATTCAGGACCATCTTCCGGAGTGAAAGAATTCACAGGACCTAACACGGATCTATCTAAGTTTTGAATATTGTTGGTAAGAGTTTTTGGATTACTACTGTGCTTGGCTAGAACGCTCCGGGTTGGCTATAGACGGCCCGAGGCGCTTTGCTCCCTGGCATGGCTAAAATGTCAATGGTGTATTTTCCTGTGATAAACTTACTTTATTGTTTTTTAAATGCTCCCTTGGACCGGCCATGGCGCCAAAGTCGGTTCAGGGCCAAATCTATTTTCAATCTCAAATTGAAGGTAAAAATTTCTATGAAAATTCTACAGTGGACGCGGGGGAACACGTAGTGTTTATTGTCATTAATTTTCGGTTTTAACATCCGTGCATGAATTTGGTTTTGAGACCCGGATGCCTTTCGTAGTACCTTCATATGTATCTTCTTTTTGCATCGTCTTTTTGTATTTGCGTTCTTTTTAAAGTTTGTCTTTTAAAATTAATTTTTTTGCCATAAATGCTTCCAAAATGTTATGGCTTTCTTCGTTTTTGGACTACCTAAGTCTCGTAAACTCTACAGGAGTGTCTTTCGATTCTCCCGGAGGGCATCCAGGGTCTCTTTCATATTTTTGTCACCTACATGGTCATGCTAGATTCGTACTGTTTTATACGTTTATGTTTAATTAACTTTGTTTTAATCAATTTCCAATTCTTAACGTAAAATTTCGCTAACTTTGTGACTAATTATTTTTGTTTTGTGTTTTAGGTTCCTATCCCCTTGAGGTGCCGGTACGGGTCCAGGTCCGGATATATGGTATATGTGTACTATGTTTGTACTGTATTGAATGCGGGGTTGGGTTCGAGATCTCTTATGCTTGTTTGAAAACTCTTTGTTTGTCCAAAAATGTTTTTGCTTTGTTTGGAAAAAATTCTGTTTTAAAAGCAAGTGTGATTCTAGTAGGAATGATGAGCCGGATCCTTTCGGTACTGAGGGGCAAATGGGGTATTGTAGCTTCTAAAACCGGGTTGACGTTCGCGCGAACAGTCTCCTGTTGATCAGTCGGGGACTCCGCGGTTCTGCGCTGTGGGGCTAAGGATCCCTCGTCTGGTCCAGCAGGAGTCCCAGTTCGCGGTAAATTTTAACATGGGAACACGTAATGCTCCGAGAAAAAATTCGTCACGGAAAAATTGTATATTTCACCGTTGAAAGCTTTTCTCTTCATTGTTGCTGAAATTGGTTGTTTGGGTCCTCCGGGAAACCGTGTTGGCAGCGGCTCATCATGTACGCGATGCGGGTCGTACGTATGTCCTTGGCCCATACTGGCAGGGGTGCTTGCGTGTTTTCATCTACTAACCTGCTATGTGTGATTTTGGGGTGATAAAGTTGTCTAACTGCTCGAGTACCCTGGACCACCTTTTTTTCGTGAAATTCTTGTGATTTTTTCTAAGATGATTTTGCATTCCGTGTTTCACTCTTCTGCTACGACAAATCATTGCCTAAATTTTCTAAATTCTTGCGAATGTTTACTTGGGTCTGCTGGAGGGTACTCGAGGACTTGTTTTACCTCGTATTCTTTCAAATTCTTTTAGCCTTTTTATCTTTTTACTTTCACTTTTTCACACAAATTTAACGGTCATTTTACTCAGGTAATAGTACCGGGGGTATTCCACTGTACCGTCCCTCGGCGGGTCCGTGGTTGCTCGTCGCCTGTGTCTGGCTTATGGCCAGGCAAGGGTGGGCGGTCAACCTCGGACCGGCATCTTAGACTCCGTAGTTTATCTTTTCGCTTTCTCTGATTTCGGCGCAGTCTACGGTCGCTGGTTGTCTGGATACTCTCCAGGCTGCAGTAGCCGTAGGCTCGCGTCCTCTCTTCCTTAAATTAATCGGGCCCTTATGATGTACTGTATAGGCCTATGTGCCTTATATTTGTGACTTGTGGCCTTTGTGCCTTATATGATGCTATTTTTGCTACTGTAGGCCCTCGTGCCGTATGTTATCACCATATCTTATGCTGTATTTAATCCTTTTTTGTTTGTTGTTGTTTACTGTACTACATTTACCCTTCCCTCCCCCCCCCAGTCCCTCTACGGCGGCGAGTTCCCCTTTTATGATGTCATATATGCTATGTAAATTGTTATGCCCCTATAACTACGTTAGTGGCCCGGAGGATTCCTCGGTTGGTGGTGGGCCCGAAGGTACGGGTTGGCTCGGTAGTTGGTGATTTTGAGCCTGGTTAGTCTTGTTGGCCGGTGATTGGTACTTGGGCTGGAGCGGCTTGCGCCGTGGGGCGCCCGCTCCCCTTCCGGAGGTCGGTCCGATGGTTGCTGTGGGATCTCCCCCCGACGGCGTGGTTCTTGGCGGCCTCCCTGGCTTATTATCTTTGAACTTTGATAACTTTTATTCCATCAGTCTATATTGTTGTGATTGTGTGCATTCCGGTTTCCCCTACTCGTCCGCTCCCCCTCCCCCTTTTCCCATCTTTTCTAACTTGTGTTGTGTTTTTCATTCCATTTTTCTGCTTTATTATTGTCTGATAGCTTTAACAGGCTGGGGGGGAATACATTTGAGTTCTATTTTTTGGGGTTTTCCGTTTGATGCTCACCCTTTAAAATTTTACTGATGTTTTCAACTTTTCTTTTGCAGTTTCTTTCAAGATTTCTTCAAAGGGTGCCCCCCTAGTTCGGCTAGTCCGTCCTATACTATGTCGTATGTTATCTTTTCTAACTGTTGTTATTTTTCATTATACTAATGTATCGCGGGTTTAATCATAATTTGTACTGCCATTGTTTTGCCCTCCACATTGCCATTTTTGGTGCAGCTAAAATTTCATATGCTTTATTTTGTGCAGCTTTATTTGTCGCCATTTATTCAGATTTGTATAATATGTCTACTCAAGTGGCGGCTCTCCCGGAGTTTTCACAATGTATTGTTGCTATATGGTTGACTTGTCCGGAGCACTGTGTAATTGTCTGAAATCTCTCCCGGAGTTCTATAAAACCATGTAAAACCTTTCTCGGAAGAGTTTTCTAGTGTCGTTAGGTCCCACCGGAGTACAAATTTTCATCGTTTTTACGTTTCTAGGTGTCACTTCTGTCTTTCTATTGTTTGTTGTGTTAAATTTTGCCCAGTATAGTGTCTACTGTAGCTAGTTTTTCCTTGTTCACTCTGATGTATATCTTTGAGGTGCAGAATGTTTTTGTACTTGTTGTCTTGCTCCGGTAGTAAGTATTTTGTAGGTTATTTCCGAATGTTTCGTTTGTTGTATGCAATTCCGGAGTGTTGTATATTGAGTATTTTGTAAATGTACATGTTGGTCCGACATAGTGTCTTCCGGTGTGGGTTCAAAATTGGGATGGGATCTCCCGGAGTACCCTTCTCTTTTGTTTCGTGTGATCCTGTCGTGGCTCAAGGGTGTCCCAAGCCGTATTTTGTCTATGTGTAGTCGGTGTGTTCCGTGTAAATGTTAGTAAGTGTCCCGGTATGTTCCGGAGTATCTTTATCTGTGTCTCGGAATCCCCTTTGTGTATGTGTTGTGTTGGGCCCGAGTAGTGTCCCCAGGAACCCTGGCCTGAGGGACACGCAAATTTTTATCTTTTGCCGTTGTCTTCCTAAAACGCGTTTTATCTATACTAGTAGCTAAGGTACGTAAGCTAATTCTGTTTTATTACTAACCCTTGTGCCCTTGGCCGCGGCGGGGTCGCGCGTTTCAAAAGAGGGGGTAGTCTGTGAAGATATTTCGACTGTTTCAGCCAATTTCTATTCAAATTAGAGAAATTCTATGCAACCGGTAAATGCCAGCTGATGTGTAAAGTTCTTGGCTTGCTAGCTAATTGCGCATTATAAAAGGCGCTCACACAAAATTCTCAGGCTCAGTCATTGTTGACGATTGTGCGGCAGTGGTTGGTTTTGGCGGGCCCCTTTTTCTTTATTATTTCTTATTGTGCTCCGCTAACTTCGGAGTCTGGTTGTGGTCAACTTCAAAACTTGTAACAAGGTTTGTTCGCTGTGTTTTTTTATTGTTTGCCATGAAACTTTCTTTTTGTTTTTTTGTGAAATTTTCTGGTGTCTGATCAAAAGTTGTTTAATGTGAGACATTTTCCCGAATTTTGTATACTTTGAATAAAATCTTGCGTTCTTTTCTCAGATGGTTAGGTAATCACACGAGATTTGTCGGACATACACACACTCACGAAACCAGCAATCTTTTCCCTGATTTAAACTCATTTGTTCTGAGATAATTCAGTCTTATCTCTACACAGGCGCCCCGGATATTTGAGAACATGTTGCTGCAACCACCCCATGGACAGGTTCTCATGCAGTTTGGGGGTGGAATACACCTCTGATTGTTCTCATCAAACCAAATATGGGGACCCCGCATTGGATGTTCAGGGTCATTCTCGGGAGGGAGTCCCTTAAGGGCCATTCTGCGATAAGCAAAGCGACAAAAATGGTTGATATCAACAAAAGAATTTCTGGCATGCCAATGAATCACTGCCCAGGTTGCCCAAAATCCGGCGCGCATCACACAAGGCGCCGACCGCCAAAATTGGAAACGGCGTGTTATACAATAACGGTTGCAAAGCATATCGGAGCAATTTCCATGATGGAACTTGGAGGTAGATGGCGTGAACCATCACCACAGTGATTCTCAAACCAGATTCAAACTGGGACTCAATAGTCGGATTCAAAGCGTAAATTTGTTCACGAAAAGCTGTGATATCAGTTGGAACCGCGAACTGTAGGGTCGTCGCAGACTGGCCCGTAGGGATATCCAACCATTTCTGCGAATGCAAATTCAACATCCAATACGAGGAACCCCGCCTCCTTAGCTCAGAAGAACAAATTTTGGACCTCACCGAAGAGGTCTGCAATGTCAGTGGTAATGCAGGTAGCTGAACGTAACTTTTCAGGTAAAAACGTAGCCTGATGAATTGTATTCAGCCAGTCTTCCCGCCAGCGTCTGTCGGCGGCGGAGCCAAAGTCAATCTTTGGGGGAGGATTTTCTACAAAAACAAGGCTCAAATCTTCTAAAGAAATAGGAGGTAACGGTTCTGTATTAGATTTCCGCTTTTCTGAACGTTCACGTTTCTTAGAAGATCGAGAACGACACGGAGTCGCTGCTTTTTGTGAACGTGTGGATTTCTGAGATTTCGAGGAGGGACCCGGAGAGGGGTCCGAAACCGTCTCGACATTAACTGTGACCTCCTCTGAGGTGTCTTTTTCAGAAGGCTGATAGCTTGTATCCGATTCTGAAGTTCGAGACTTTTTCGTCCGCTGTGAGCGACGTAACGGAATCTGAGAACTAGGGGGGGCACCCGTTTCCGAGAATTTTTTCCAGTCCCGGGTTGCCCCTTTTTCCTGTAAAGTTTCTGCTAACGGCTGTTCTGGACTAGACTCGCGCTCCGAAGTTTCCGACTTGTCCTGGTGACGACGTTTTCGAACCATTTTTCTACCCGACAAACGCTGTGGGTAGACTAACCGACCCTAACGCAACTCAAAAATCAAAAATACCACCTGATCAATCTTCCTGAACTGGTCCTGATAACAAACCAAATCGTGGGCAAGAACCCCAGAAGGCCTCCTGACCACTGATGCCAAACAGGACCCACAACCAAACAAATGACCAAACCAATTCTGAAACAAAAATAAATATAGTGCATTACATGGAAGAGAAAGAAAAACCCCAACTCAGAACGACAAAATTAAAAATTTAGAGAAAGATACTCTATAGATATAGAAAGATAGAAAGATAGAAAGAAAAATAGAAAAACCCAGAGAAATAGAGACCAACACACAGAGAAAACGTCGAAAAACGAGAACCTCAAGGGTACCCGAAAGTACGTATTCAAAGAATTTAAGAATTCAGTACATCAAAATTAAAGAAGTACGTATTGTACAATTTAAGAAGGTTCAACGGTGTAGTTTTAAAAGAACAAAAAGGAGAGCAGAATTTGTAAAATTTAATTTAAGAGAGAATACGTATATACGTATATAAGAAACATCAAAAAGAATCTAAGAAAAATTTTATTTACCCAAAACGGAAAGAACCAGGTTGGTGATCAACAAGTACACAATTATATAGGCGCCTAAAATAGTAAAAAGTAACATATAGTTAAAAGCTAAAACAAAGAAAAAGATGAGACCAAACTAGAATAAGAAGCTATAAGGTGAACAAAAGACATAGGTGAGGCATACAGACAAAATACAAAATACGACCAATAGAAAACGGAACTAGGAAAGGAACGCTTAAGACGGTTTACGTGAATCTTCTCGGTAGGAGGATCTGTTTTTGTAGTAGACTGGATTTCAACATTTGGAGGTTCCAAACTTTAACCACCCAGAACGGTCCCTCGAATACTGGCAAGTATTTGCGGCTTGCACCCTTCGGTATATTTGCATTTGCAATATCTTTCCATACTAGCATACCTTCTTTGTAATCAATTTGCTTAACATTCGCATTATAATCGTTTTTACGCTTTTTCAAAATTTTTTCCATATGCTCTTTCAATAGATCACGAGAAAAACGTAAGCGTTTGCGCAGGTCTTGCACGTAAGACGAGTTGTAGGGTCTAGTTGTCGGATCAGGCATTTTCAAAAAGTTTTCAGAAAACAAACGAGGGTCACGCGCATGCAAAAGATAGTACGGTGATTCTCCGGTAGAAGCATGTGGGACTGCCCGGTACGAACAGCACGAACAGCACCCAAGGGAGAAGCGTATCCCACTCCCGCTCAAACGCCAACATACATTTGCGTAAACATGCCTTTAAGAGTACCGTTAAGTCTTTCGCAAGCACCATTTGATTGTGGGTGATATGCAGTAGTACGTACTTTTTGCGTTCCTATAAGTTTGCAAAGCTCATCCATAAGAATGGAACAAAAATGGGTGCCCCGATCAGTCAGAATTTCACGAGGGGCCCCATGAACCGCAATAATTTGTTCCGCCAGAAGTTTTGCAATTCGTCTGTTCATTAGGCATAGCAAAGGCCCACCCCCAACGCGTCAGGAAATCAACCATTACTAAAACTTTGGAATTTGCCGCGGAAGTGGAAGGAGCATGCATAACATCCATGCTGATCCTTTCGAATGGTGCCTCTACCGGAGTAAAAAATCTCATATAGGCTTGAGGCTTGCGAGGACCTGGGTTGCAAGCCGCACATACCTGGCAGCATTCGAGGAACCGTGTAACATCGCGAGAAAGAGTGTCCCAATAATATCTAGCGGCTATTATTCCCATCATTTTAGGTCTCCTAACATGACAACCCCACAAAAAATCATTATGTCATTCTTTGAGAACATATTGACGACAATCATTGGGGACCACAATAAGACGAATAGCATCAGGTGGGGGGACTCCTTTCTTATCAGTTTGAAAACAGTATAGCATGTCATTCTCATAGACAAATTTGGAAGCCGTACTACGTACGTACGCGGCCAGTTGTAAATCTTTCGGTAATTTGTCATTTTGCAAAAACTCAATCATCGCAGAAGTGAACGGGTCAGCCTTAAGGGCTTCCGGCCAAATTTCCTTTGCCGCGAGCTTCGGCACAGGGTGACCCGGACCATCATCAGGACCTGTATCGTCTATAACGTCATCTAACAGGGCAAAAAGATATTCAGAAATTTTCGTATATTCTGCAAAAACCCCGGCAATGGCAGGCGGATTGCGAGATAATGCATCCGCTGCCCCGTTGACTGAACAAGGTTTTTGAATAACGCGAAAACGAAACTGTTCTATAAAAGCACGCCAACGGGCCACCATCCCTTCAGCCGTCTTAGGTTTTGCGGCATCGCCCAGGATGTAGAGATTGCAAGAGCCTCCAATTCAGTAACCGTATAGTTCTTTTCAGATGCATGGAGGGCCCTGGCCGCGTACGCTACTGGATGAAATTTTTCCTTATCGTCTGCTTGGTGTAAAATAGCAGCTATACCCTGATAACTAGCGTCAGTGACGAGAGTAAAAGGTTTCATAAAATTAGGATAGATCAAAACGGGTGCTGTAATTAATTTTTCCTTCAAGGTCTCAAAAGCAACTTGACAAGCGGAGTCCCAAACAAATTCAGCACCTTTTTTCAAAAGTCGAGTCAAACGATTGGCAATTTTTGCAAAGTGAGGAACAAAACGACGATAATAACCCGCTAGACCCAAAAAACTTTGAATATCCTTAACAGATTGAGGGACATGGAATTGACGGACCACCCGAATTTTATCAGGATCGGTAGCAATTCCAAATTCTGAAAGGATGTGACCCAAAAAGCCCATCTGTTTACGTGCAAATTCACATTTTGATAATTTTAGCAGAACATGCTCGTTTGCACAACGTTGAAAAATATCAAACAGACGCTGCAGGTGGTGATTCTGAGTTGGACTGGTAACTAGAATGTCATCAATGTAAACAATAAACCCTTCCATGATACGATCAATTATCCGCTGGAAGGTACTAGGGGCGTTACACAACCCAAACGGCATAACTTTGAATTCGTACAAACCAGAATGAGTAATAAAAGCCGTTTTTTCCCGATCAGCAGGGTAGACCGGAATTTGATGAAAACCAGAGGCTAAATCCAATTTCGAAAAAATACAATGGCCCAAAATAAGTTCAAAAATACCATCAATTCGAGGGAGAGGAAACAATCTTTCTTAGTGACAGAATTTAATTTGCGATAATCGACACAAAGACGCCAATCCCCATCTTTCTTTGCCACTAGAATAATCGGGGAAGCCCACGGAGACCGAGAGAGTTGTATGAGGCCCTGCTCCAACCAAGCGGACAATTTCTCGTCTATAATTTTCTTCTGTACCGGGTTGACCTTGTAAGCCCGAGCACAAATAGGCCGTTTTCCGGGCTCGATTTCGATATAATGATAATCAATGTCGGTTTAACCAAACCCACCTATACTGTCCCAAATATCAGGAAAATTTAGAATCATAAGTTTTAACCGCCGCTGATTTCGACGGGACCAACAACAATCTTTCAAACTAATTTTCCCGTTCAAAAGAGCACGTTTTGCCGCATCTGCAAAAAGAGCAGTTGCTACCGATTCAGCTGCAGTTAGACCTCTTCTTCAGGAGTACGTACAATATCCCCATTCTGAGGGATACGTGAAAAGGCCTCATCAAAAGACAAATCAGTAGGGTGGTATTTTTCAGTAGACACTCTATACGTACGGGGCTCGAACCCAGGTTCTCCCGGATGGATCTTACGACGCTATAATTTTCAAACCTTTTTAGGCAGATCAGTAAGAACGGAAGTGGAAGGCACCTGGTTTGGGTCCACGCCCTCACGCTGTCGTCCCTGACCAGCAGGAGGCTCAGGGTGAGACTGAGACTCTGACGCCCAAGTCTCTACAATATCCGAAAACGCAACTGGAACCGTTGGCCAAAAATCTTTCGTTTCCTGTGAAAAGTCAACCAAATGTTCACCCGAAAACAAACATGATTGCACGATTTTTGCCTCCCCATCCAAAATTTTGGGGGTGACCACCCCCTCTTTTAGCAGGAGGTCCCCTTGAGTAGAGTCAACGTCACAATTAAGAACTAACGGATCATCAAAAGGAGAATCAGACAAAGACCCAGTGAATGGAGAAGAAATTTGCGGAGGAGGGGTCCCAAGGTCCTCATCAACAATAAATAGCATATCATCAGTATACGTATCGACATTAACTTGGGCCCTCGTAACTGCCAACGGTACCTCTAAGTTAGGGTCTGTGGCGAAATAGTCTTCAGCCGGGCTAATGGACCCCACCATAGTAGCCTTTGATAATTCGACCGGGCAGTTTGTGGGATTTGCACCAAAAAATCAAAAACTGTTTCCCGAGGTACAACAATCCCCCATAAGGCAAAACACGATTTATATGCACAAAATCATCGAACGGTTCGAAAATGTGGGTAGTCTCGGTCAGTCTTGGGGAGTCCCGGGCCTGAGCCCAGACCTCCGAGAAAGGAGGGACCACCACATCAACTGCTAGAACCACTGTTAAAACTGTTGTATCACGGGTATTCCATTCAGCTCTCAATTGATCAGGGTTGAGCAAATCGTGGTTCATCGTACCCATGTAAACTTTATTCTGAGAAAGAATAATGTCCCACGAAAAAGCCTTCGTGAAATCAGTACCTTACAAGATATCCCGATAAAAATCAGTGGCGACGTGGAAATGCCACCCTAATTGAATTTGACCAACCTTAAAAGGCAAAAATGCTTTCCCTGTTAGTTTCAAATAGTCACTTCCTGGTGTTCGTGCTTTGATAGGGTCAGGGTAGTGAACCACGATTTCCGCGCCCGCCCTGAGGAGACGTTCAAGGCCCCCCGTACTAATGATCGAAATGGACGCTCCCGTATCTACAATTGCAACCAATTTTTGACCGTTAACATCAATCAAAATTGCTGGAGTGTTTTCACCAGCTGCTAAAACAGATTCGAGATCAATTTCTGGGACATCCCCCGGTTCTGCGAGAGCTGAATGACCCATCAAATCAGAAATTTGTACCACGCAATGAGGACTTACCTGTGAGGCTGGGGTAGCCTCTGTTTCCGGAGGAGGGACCTCCTCCCCTTGGTCTTCCTGGACCCAATCTGTAGCATCAGTTGGTACAGATTCTTGGATAGGTGGTTCGGGAGGAGCCGTATAGGGAGACCCCGGACCCGCCAAAATGGGAGAGCCCCCGCGCACATCACGAATCCGACGACTCAGCTTCATTCATCCAAATATTGTTCGAATCAAGTTTGTTTGGCCACAAACGAAGAAAAAGGTCAAGTCCGAGAACAGCACGCCTGTCTGCAACAAGCTTATCTGTCATCCTGTCTAGCAACCCCCTATAGAAATCTGAAATTTTTTCCAAGCGTCTAGGGTACCCCTGAGGGAGATCTCGAACTTTCGGGTCCCGCACGACAGCAGCAGCCGCCGCGAAAATTTCCTCCTCAGACGGTAGCACAGATTGCCCTGGGGGAGCCGCCGGGCCCCCCATAGCCTCCGAAGGAGACGTATTAACAACACAAACCTGCTCTAGACCCACAGCCGAGGCTGAATTTCCTCCCTGAATTTCTGGGGTGGGCGTCGGGGGGAGGGGGGTTGGGAGGAATTTTGGGGGGTTCGTCCCCCATTCTGCACCATCTGATTGGGGGAGGTAACTGGAGGACCAAAAGCTTCATTTAACATCTGAGAATATGACGGCCGCGGAATTTGATCTGTTCTAGAAGCCGAAGTTTGGGGCTGGGAGGAACCCCAGGGTGGGGGGGGTGGACCTCTCGTACTGACCGAGACTTGAGCACGACAACATGGGATATTTTGATTACGCGTAGAATTTTCCCCCAAGTTTGCAGAGTGATTGTGGTAGGGATATAGGGAATCCCCCAAGTACAGTAAGGGGCCCCCCTCTGGTTCCAGGTGGAACCCCATTCTGAAGGGGAGGGTCACAATATTCGCCAAGTTCGCGGGGGTCCTCCCGATCCATTACTGGCGCCTGCTCACAGCACCTCTGTCGAAAAACTAAATCGTTATATTCGTCCGGGTAATCTAAATTTTGCAAAAATTCAAAAAGACGTTGAATATCTTGAAGTCGATCTTCTTAATCGCGATAAAATTTTGGGTCAAGACCGTCACACTCCTCCAACATTTACCACATGACACGGTCGCCACATGTGAAGTTTGACTATACGAATCTTAGTAAAATGCCGTTGCCTGACTTTTGACTACTAGGATAAACTTAGACTACAAGTGAATACCGGTGGTGTGCGATGTTGGAGAAACGGAGGATCCTGACCGACTAAAAGCCAATTTAGCGATTACAACGATTTATTAACTTTTGAGCAAAACTTTATGACAAGATTAATATAAAACATTAATTTTAACCAAAAGTATAAACTTTACCAAAAATACAGAACACAACCAAAACGCCCGGCAGAAGCCGACAGTGCGAGAAGGGAACTGACCCAAAAACCCAAAGATAATCTCCCCAAATTCGAACCTAACCGTCGCTACCCAACCACTCTCGGTCACCTTACACCCACAACTGAGCACAAGCCTACCCAATATGGCGAATAACAACTATTAGCTAATCAGACCTATGAATTTAGACAGGAGTGATGTAAAGTCATTTAACGTTTGTCGAAATGCAATACTAATTCACTTAGGCTTAGCAACTCGAGTACAATTTATGTTTCCTGTCGGTGCAAACTTCACAGTAGTATAGCAGTTTTGAATCAAAAATCGACTGAATTAGCCTGACTTTTATGACTTGGTTGGGATATCGGTGGCCAGTTTTCCTTGAGAGGTTTCAATTCAAATGTTACACCGTTTCAAGCTTAGACTCTGTCCCGATAGTTTCTGAATTTGTAAGTGTTGGGTATTGTCAGAATTTTTCATTGGCCATCCAGTTTAAGCAGACCTAGACGTTCAAATTTGCTCAAAATGTTTGGTGGCGGCATGATCTGTAAACGAACGCAACGGTCAGTGTTTAATTTGGCATGAAGCGTAATTGCAAGACAAGAATGCCAGTCGCTCATAGTAATAGCTTTGGCACTAATAGTAATAGTATAATAGTAGTAGTAATTGGAATAGTAATGGGAATAGATTTCATAGTAATTTTAAAGTCTCGAAGCCTGTCTTTCCCTATTAATAAACTAGAGGAACCGGCTGATGTTTAACCCAACGCTTCCGCATACTTGTGTTCTTATATTACTATGGATTCTATGATAATCAACCAGATCTGGTAAACGCTAACTTATAACACAATAAGAAGAAATAAGACTACTCAAAACGCCATCTGTTGTGCTCAGCCAGCAAACTGGCCAATAAGCAACGGCCGGGCAAGCCAATTGCCCCAGAAAATCTTCACCAACGGCCAATGGCCAGCCAGTCTCTCCGCAAGTAGAATTTGTGTACGTATGCAATTTTTGCTCATTTTGGCCAGTGCAAGTAGCACAAGCGGGTCAAAAAATAACTGTTAATTTGTCAAAAATAAGTATTCATGAAATAAAATTGGGTTCTGGGAACCGATTATGTTTAGTTTTAGAGTTTAAAAGCTTCTGTCAGTGCTGATTATCCTTCGCATTCTAAAATACAGTTAATAAACCATAGTACGACCAAAAAATGTGTGTACAAACTTTGACCGTTTATAGCAGATTAGACAATGGAGCAAACCCCTACAATGTATATATTTTTAGAATCGTCAGGAACTCGAGATTTCGAAAATCTGGAAAAAGCCGGAATTCCGGGTTTCATTCACGGAAAATCTAACATCTTTAGTTTTTCGCCCAATTTTTATAGCAATCAATATTTTGTTTTGATGGTCGAATAGAGTCGGTTCCTCTGCATATTTTTGCTCTTACAAGTTTTTTACGAAAATGCACCCAATTTCCCGAATTCCGGGTTTTCAAAATTTCCGGATTTCAAAACTTTTCTCCAATACCCACAAGATGGGTATCATTCGAAAGCTCTTATCGAGCTGAACAACTTTTGTAATAGAATGAACTCTTGAAAATATACACAATTCCCGGAATTCGAGAAAACCGGATTTCCCAGATTTTAAAAATTTTCTCCAATACCCCACAATATTGGTATCATTCGAAAGCTCTTGATGAGCTGAACAAATGTTGTAATAGAACCAATGTCTGAAAATGCATCCAATTCCCGAAATTCACGAATTCCGGATTTCACTCTAGCTTGGAAGGTATTAGCGAATTCCGAGAACTGGGCTCATTTCTGCGAGCTGGTTCTATTACAAGATTTGTTCAGCTCATCAAGAGCTTTCGAATGACACCCATATTGTGGGTACTGGAGAAAATTTTTGAAATCCGGAAAATCCGGGTTTCGCGAATTCCGGGAATTGCGTGCATTTTCAAGAGTTCATTCTATTGGAAAAGTTGTTTAGCTCGATAATAGCTTTCGAATGATACCCATCTTGGGGGTACTGGAGAAAATTTTTAAAATACGGAAAATCCGGGTTTCGCGAATTCCGGGAATTGCGTGCATTTTCAAGAGTTCATTCTATTGGAAAAGTTGTTTAGCTCGATAATAGCTTTCGAATGATACCCATCTTGGGGGTATTGGAGAAAATTTTCAAAATCCGGAAATTTCGAAATCCCGGAATTCCGGGAATTGGGTGCATTTTCGTGAAAAACTTGTACATTCAAAAATATGCAGCGGGACCGGATCTATTCGATTTTGAAAACAAATTTTTGATTGCGATAAAAATTGGGCTAAAAATTAAGAAATTAAGATTTTCCGTAAATGAAACCCGGAATTCCGGATTTTTCCGCATTTTCGAAGTCTCGGGTTCTTGAGGATTCTAAAATGTTGGGGTTTACTCCAAAGGTTAATCTGCTATAAACGGTCGAAGTTTGTACACACATTTTTTGGTCGTACTATAATAAACCCCTGGGGCAAATACATACAGCGCTCAAGTAGAGAGATTTTGTGAAATTGTGCTATGTAGTAATTTTTCTTAGAAAAAATAGACGTGGCATCTTCCCTTTTCATTATACCGCTAATTTTTGCTAACCTAGTAAAATCCTAGTTTCCTAGTGAAATCTGCCTAGTAAAACAGGGCGCATCGCCAAACATAGTATCTCTTTAAGCTTACTGTCCATCGTACCTTTCATTTTTAATTCTCCTCTTGCTACGCTAGATAAACCGTTACTGCTTAAATCGTACTGTCCATAGTTAGGAAGAGATAACTAACATTTTGTTACTCTACGAATGCACGATTGGTAGGATTAGACTCATATTGTGCATATTAGACCTAATCGCGGCAAGAACAATATATACGTAGACTTTCCTACACACAGAAGAAGTCATTGTTTGCAAGCTGTCACGCAGTGCCAGCAGAATCTAATTTTGCGGGGTCAGATTGGCGGTAAACCGCAACGTTGAGACTTTAAGGGAATTTTCCTTGTCCACTTCCACAGTTGCCACTTCCGCCCGCGCACGTCAACTTGTCCAAGGCCTCCGGCCATAGGCTACCACCTGTTTAAAAATTCTACATAGAAAATTTGGATTTCGACACTTTTGGGCGACCGCCGAAAAAGTGGGGGGTCATGCCGAAAAGGTGGGAGGGGCTTGCCGAAAAAGGGTGAAAGTGGGGGAGCTTTGAAAAGTGGGGGCCCACCCCATCACACTAAAAGGCCCATGTCAAGATAAAAGTTAGAAACTCCAGAACCCCATCGGAAACAAGGTTTTCCATTCGTTTTCATGCGTTTGTATCCAGCACGCGGGGAGTACGGCTACGTGACTGTTGCGAATCTTTTCTATCTGACACTTTACTTCATGATATGTTGATGTGTATCCTTGTATATCAGTCATTAAAGTTGTGGCATATAACCGGGATGTCCTGGGGGAGTCCTTCTGGCTTCTCTTAGAAATTAGACTGAAAAATTTGTGGTAATATCATCCAATGTCCACAATATGGGTATCAATTGAATGCTGACGGCAAGATGAACAAAATCTTAATAGATCTAAGTCCAGACAACGCACACACTTTTTAAAATCCCTGGATTCCCAAACCCTCTGAACCTCCAGCAAACACTTCTAACTAAATATAGTAGAGGATCAAATCTCCTGAAAATTTTTCAAAACCCCCAAGAACCCCCATCAAAATTTTAAAACTAAATATAAGTAGTTACGGATCAAATCTCATCAAAAAGTTAACAACCCCAAGAACCCCTAGAACCTCCAATCAAAATATGAAACTACACGTAGCTATAGATCAAATCTCTACAAAGAATTAAAAACCCCCAGAACTATAAGAAGCCCCATGAAAATAAAAGCTCCAAGAAAAACAATCAGCAGATCAGAACGCATCAAATAGTGACTTTTATCTTAACATGGGCCCACTAAAATATGGCAGGCCTACTCTTCCAAAAGTTATATAATATATATATATATATATATATATATATATATATATATATATATATATATATATATATATATATATATTTATGTTCATATTCATGTTAAGCTTACAAAATTTTGGTCAATGTTTTGAAAAATTTACAATATTAATCAAAACATTCCTGCGCAGCCGGAACTTGTTTAGAATTTTAGTGTAAAACAAATTTTCGCGACGATTTTCGCTTACCCCCAGTTTCTTTACACTTTGTCTTTGTACCTTGTCCGGGCTGGAGGGAGGGGATTGGCTTCCCTGACCCCACGCTTTAATCTGTGGTCTTGTCTATGGGAACGTTTTATGCAAAATGGATTTAATGCCAGCCAGTGCGTGAAACTATCTCAAAACACATCGAAGAATAAACAGCAATCAACAATGGTCTAATTTCTACTTCAGCTTTTTGTATTAACTAAGCTAAGAAAAACAAAAAATTTGTGTAATGAAGCGAAGAAAATTGAAGTTGGATTGTTTAGTCTGTCTTCTCCATTGATCCTCCAGGGGCGAACTCTACAACTCTACAACTCTACAACAATACAAGCTTTGACATAAACTGCAATTTAACAAACCATGACCAACAATTACCACTAATATTTTGCACACTCTGGATTATCCCAATTCTACGATTTGTGTTAATAGCAGATATTCGATCAGCCCAATTAATATATTAATGAATTCTGAACGTTATTTGGATGTTAAGCGTTTCGGAACAGTGTTTGTTGAATTAACAAGTGTTAAATGCATTTTTTGGGACTTTTGGGAGGAATTGGACCGCGCCAATTGGACCGTGGTGTTGGGTGTTTTGGACTAAAGACAATTAATTGTGCAAATCACTGGCTAAGATCAGACTGACCTGACAATCCTCACAACCCCTATCATAAAAGGGGAGATTCCGAAAAGTGCTAATTAGAAACAGCCAAAACATTCGTTCCAGAATCATGCAAAGCATAGCATTCCAATCATTCAAATCAGACACTCCTAAAGGTCGGTTAATTTCGGAACCTCACGCTCTATGAGGGGTTTACCGGATCAACCGTCTTACATAAATTTATGAGCACAATCATGCATTTGCTACACATAATTCTACAAATACCTAATTATTTTAAATAAATAACTAAATATTAATTATGCGCATATTTGATTTCTCAACTTTAAACTTTGTTGTGCTTGAAAGAAAGAAAAGAAATTTAACAATTTAAAAGAAATTTTGTAAAAATTAAACTTTGTAAGTTTAGTGAAAATTTCGGAGAAAGTTTGAGAGAAAGCCAGTGAGTAATAATTGCTCGGCAATTATTATTAATAACAAAGATTAAATTGATAACTAAATACACGATTAATTAAAGACTGTAAAAAATGAGAAAACCGGCCATTCCCCTAAGAAAACTGCTTAATAATTAAATAAATGAAAATAATATAAACTCATGGCTTTTAGGATTAATTTAAAGTGACCTACGTGATTTTTGATACCTAATAATTTTGAAGCTGACCCAAAGCTGAAACGAAACAAAATTATAAACTGTTAATTTTGAACTGTACAGCGCCTTTTCTTGAAAATCATGGCCGGCAACTCCTAGTTGCTGTGGGGAAGGTAATCCTACTAACTAACCTATTGGCTTCAGGGTCGTAGCAAAGGACCCTCTATCAATCCTCGGTTTACTGTCCGGTTACTAAACCGGAAATTGTATGGCGAATGTGATGCAGGTTCTCACGGGTGTAACTCGCTCTAAATTCGACCCCTAATCTAATACCTTTCCTAATCAAACATGAGGCTGTAGTGGCGTACAAATGTATTTATTTAAACAACTTACGTTTTAATCATAAAAGACCAAAGGCAAGCACAGCTAATATAAATGGCGCTAATGGTCGACCGTTCGTTAACAAGACACACTACCAACTGACTAATTAGACTAATTGATCGGATGACTCATCATCTCAGACCGACGTAACTACACAGAAGTAATGATTACTTTGAGTGATTGTTTAGAATGGTTGTAGAATCGCAGACCGTAATTGCTAGTTTTTCACATCATCCCCCTGCGAAAGTTTTTTAGCGCCTGCTAAAAATTCAGAGATAACGAGAGTTGCTACCATAGTTCGAGAATTAAAAATAGATGGAAAATTTCAAGAAAAAAGAAAACCACATGGGCGACCAGTAAGCAACCGTTGAGAAGTCCTGGCGCTTTTACTGCCCATGAAAAAAAGTAACTTCAGAAGTAAGCCAAGCGACTTACAACAGAAAGTACAAAGGTTAAAGAAAATCTAAAAGTTTGGTAGCGAGTTGGTAGTCAAATGCAGGCTAATCGAAACTGGGGATTAACTGCATACTTGCACGTAACTTGATAACATTTTAAACGATACTGCGATTCAAATTTAAATAATGAAAAGAGAGTAGGTATAAATCGAAAATAAAGAATCGAAACCCCATATGAAAAGGTAGTACCCAAATGCCGCTATGGTTAGAAGTCCCAATTAACACATCTCATCCCAACACACAAAACTTACACACTGACAATGATAATTATATACTGGCCAGACAATGCAAAATAAATGACTGTACAGAGAGTAAAATATGACAAAAGTTATGCTTTAAAACAAAATTTCAAAGGTTATATATGACATAGTATCTGTACAGCAGTAGTCAAAAGGTTAAGTACAACATTTATACGTACAACAAAGAATCGAATTCCTAGCTAAACAAGTACAGAATATGACAAAAAGGCACAAGTTATTCTATACAGCAAGTTCAAAGTTAGGTTAAATGCGGCAAAAATATAGACCATAACAAACAAACTGTACATATTCTAGTAAACAAAATTGCAAACATAACAGTAAAATTACGGATTCTCAGGTAGATAGTAGATAGCACAGACAGAAACTGCCGTTTACAGCACAACCCGTCTTAGCTCAACTCTTGGCCCTTGGCTTAATGCCCTTATCTCTCGGAATTGTGCAATAGCAAATAGCAGTTTAAATAAAATACAAAGAATCCCAATAAATTTCAAAGAGAATTTCAAATAAATTTCACAAACAGCAATAATATATATATCCTAATAAGTCCTAACAGATATAAGCTAACAACACGTTATCAACGTCTCAGTTTTCAAAGCTTTTGTTATCGTTTCACCCTTTGCAAAAGAAATGAGTTCCTACGAATCAACAAGATCCAGAACATTACATAACAAAAACACATAACCTTACCTAAACAGAAAAACAAATATATACAGTACAACAGACAAAAATTAAGGCAAGCTGTTAAGGCAAAATTGTAAATTGAATAGAAAATTTTCGAAGACAAATAGGCTATAAGATGACTATAACAATGAAAGACAAACAAAAATGACTATGAATAAAATACTAATATAAGGCATTCTTCAATATGGCAGTGGTATGGCTTCCGTGGGGCACCGGACCTCGAGCCTGGTTGGAAGACTGGTAGCACCGACAACGTCCACCGTTTGTAGCATCGTTGAAAAACACCACTGAAGGAGCCGTAAAGCTGAAACACAAAGGGGGTTAAACAAACATTTATAAAAAAATACTCGTACTCGTAAACTGAAGATTCTGTGATTTGCGCCAAGAATTTTATAGTTAGGATAAGCGCAAGATAGAAAAGAAATTCGACGTTTTATAGAGATTACGTTTTAACAGAGAAACTAGAAATTCACTCCAAACGAGAAAAACTATGTTACACCGTCATTTCACGTAAGCTTTTATGAGGTGTACTTAAGGAAAAAATACAAACTAACTGTAATTCACTGCGTCAATAGACAAAGCATGAACCTATTTCGCTATGAAGTGTGGCTTGCCGAAGCATAATTACAAAAGAATACAAAAACAACTGTACAGCAAATAAACTACATAAAGAACTAACTCAATATTTTTGGATTTTTAGAGTTTTTAGATTAATATACGGCAAAGATTAAGCGAAAAATACAAAACAAAATGCCAAAATGGAAATATCAAAGTTAGAATGCAAAAGTATTACATGTACACGAACAAAAAAAACTGCTTCAAAAATAATACTGCAAGGATTAAATATCACTAATTAGAAAATAGATAGCAAGCCAAACTTCAGTAATAGTCAAATTCGTCAGTTAAACGTATCTGAGGCGTTTTAGGTATGAACGTATTAATTAGCCTCTATTAATTCCTTCTTTCTTTCTGGTTAACCAACATACGTACGGTGTGTACTGGTTAACTGATAAACTTTGCTTGCTTTTCAATAAAGTCGGAGAATTCCAATAATTCCAATAAGATAAACAGACAAAAACACAGATTAGAAAAAAGTACTGAACGTTAGTTTTCAAGAAATTCCGGTTAAATGACTGGCAAACATACAAAACAAAAAAATTACTGCGAAAAGTAAAGTATTGAGAGTAAAAAATGAAAAAGAAAAATGTATGAAACCATGCTACCATCACGACAAAAACACGACGTAGAGACCTACGACATGCGCTTTTGTGTGGCAGCTACGCACTAACTCGAAGATGGCCATACAAGTTGCGCGTAATGATGATTTATGAGCCCAGTGACCAGAGTCCTAATCAAAGCGCGTTGTTACCATGCGCCGGGATTCCGCATTATACCTCAGATACTGCACACGCTTTTTCCATGTATATCCGTATATCCCGTATCAAGAACCAATTGCTGAGAATGGCGATGACAAAGCTCGTGGCTGAAGAATTATAACCAAATCTTTCCTTTCCGAAACAAATCCACTTTTTTGCATGAGTATATTTCTTCAGCTTTTCATCAGTGCTTTTACCCATGCTATCAGCACTTTCTTTGCCCTTTTCTTCATTAAATAACAAATCCAAACCATAACCATTATTTAGGGCAATATTTACTACAGTTCCCATAACAGCTGAAGTATTATTCATAGAGCCACATTCCATCAGAGCTTGGTTTGATTCCATTGTATTCGAGCCATTCGAGCTGGGCAAATCCATACTTGACTTTCCAGCGTTAACCTCTGCTGTTAAATATTTACCAGCAAAATGAGGTTCTGGGATACGTATACATTCCACTTCCAAATCATTCGAACTTCCAGGACGTTCACACATTTGAACTGTCACTTCTTGGTGTAGGACAGAATCCAGGGCTTCATCGCCAACTATTGAGCCAGTACTGCATTTGAAAATATCTTCGGCTGGGCCGTTGTGCTCCAACTTGTGCACTGCAGTAGGCAAAACATCAATGAGATCAGTATGTCCTGAAGAAGTAGCTTCATGATCCTTTTCTAACTGACCAGACTGCGACCACTGAGCCGAATTTGAATAAGCCGTAACATGAGACCTTGAGCCAGGAAAATTGTCGATATAAACAAATTTTTGAAATTTGACAAACCGGACAGTGGTCCTGTCACGGTCGCCAAATATCAATCCCCGGTTTACTGTCCGGTTACTAAACCGGAAATTGCATGGCGAATCTGATGCAGGTTCTCACGGGTGTAACTCGCTCTAAATTCGACCCCTAATCTAATACCTATCCTAATCAAACATGAGGCTGTAGTGGCGTACAAATGTATTTATTTAAACAACTTACGTTTTAATCATAAAAGACCAAAGGCAAGCACAGCTAATATAAATGGCGCTAATGGCCGACCGTTCGTTAACAAGACACACTACCAACTGACTAATTAGACTAATTGATCCGATGACTCATCATCTCAGACCGACGTAACTACACAGAAGTAATGATTACTTTGAGTGATTGTTTAGAATGGCTGTAGAATCGCAGACCGTAATTGCTAGTTTTTTACATCTATCTCAAAATCAGTGGTTGGGTCCCCATTCAAAATCCCATAAATACTACGAATAATAACCAAAAAAGGAAAAAGGAAATATTTGGCCTGAAGAGCTTGCTAACTTTAGGCCAAAGGCCGTGGCTTGGTAAAAAAGAAAAGAAAAGAAAAATAAAAATGGACACGTCTGAAGACCTCCGTCGAACAGGAGGGGTTTAATAATAATTTAAAATAATAAGAATACAAGAACAAAAACTGGCCCGAAAGCCCAACATGCTAGATAAACTAAAATTGGCCATGGGGCCGACAATACTGAAAAAGTTAGCCTCGTTGGCCCAAAAATGCAAAATATTGACCTCTTGGTGGAGGCTTGGATTCAGTAAAAAATGGCCACTTGGCCTTAAAACATAAAAAAGGCCGAGAGGCCAAAATACAATAATATAAAAGTTGGCCAAAGGGCCACAATATACAATTGCTAATTTTTTTTATTTATTTGGCAATTCAAGGCCTCCGGCCCGGCCCGATAAAAGGTCCATATGGCCGCTCAAGTTGTTAGTGTTCGGGTTTATTTCTCAGTTTTGCTGTCAAACCCGAGGGCCAGAGAGGTCCCTATATCTTTGGAAAATTGGGGCTGTGTACTGCTATTTTCCCGTG
Source organism: Trissonchulus latispiculum (assembly GCA_030248195.1). Classification (NCBI taxonomy): domain Eukaryota; kingdom Metazoa; phylum Nematoda; class Enoplea; order Enoplida; family Ironidae; genus Trissonchulus; species Trissonchulus latispiculum. Next base: position 5,532 of record JASAND010017287.1, on the reverse strand, counting down.
TCATACCCATGACACGAGAAGCAGTACACAGGAGGGAAGGGGACAATTATAGCGGCCCCTCTCGGCCGTACCTAGACGAACACTGATTAGAAATTTGGAATTTGGGAGCGAGCGACAGCTCGCTGACGTTTGATAATTAAAGCGGAACCTTTAATTTTGGACGAAAGCTTTTAGAAGTTTCTAGAAGCTTCTAGAAGCTTCCTAGCTTTTGCACGTAAAGCTCCAGGCTCTTCTTGGTCTGGAGTTCAGTTGGAGGCTCAGATTAATGGTAATGGCGAATAGCAGTATTGCCCCCAACTGATCAGCTTTTTGATAAATTTCAGGGACGAAACTTGGGCGAATTTTATAATATTTTAGGTTTACACGTAAACGTAACCAAAGGGATAGATAATTAAAGTACGATTTTAACTTGGACAAAATTTGGACAAACGGTGTCAAAATTAAGCCATTCTAGACTTATATGAAATGGGTGAAGGGATTATTTTTAACGAAATAATTTCTTTAAGCTAGTTATTAATTGTTTATTATTTCCTTGTTTTCGGGACCCTCACTTTTAATTTTGACTTAAACTTTTGGCCGAACACAAGGGATGCTACCTACTAGCCTTAGCAACAATTGCTCCTTGTTGCTAGAAACTCCTTGTCCTCACTTGACCGAGGACAAGGGAGCAATTGTTACAAAAATATGCACATAACAAATCCTACGTAATTTCTAGTTAAACAAAAATCATATTATTGAATTCCAGTTACTTAACTACCTAGGATTAACTTCTTTCCGTTTACTTTAATTTATTTCTTTAGGAAGTTAGGCCCCCTCCAAACCATTGGAAATGGAGAAAAGTGTGTATTAACTCTCCTCTGGAGAGGCAATTCTTCTGCTGGACTAAGGCCAGCCTAAAGTTCCGGCGAGGGATGAATGGCCGTAGTAGCAAGAGTACGTAATAACTAAGAGTGTGACAAGCGTCAAGCTCGTAGTTATCGGGCTTGGGGACCTGATCTCCACGATAACGGCTGAATCCCCCACAAATTAGACCCATCACTTCAAAGAAACTCGCACGCTATGCTTGTGTGCTGAAGCTCGCAACAGACGCACATTGAACAAACTGACTAGTTGTGTTTTCGAGCTTTAGAACGTACGCATAGCGTGCTAATTTCTTTGAAGTGATGAGTCTAATTTGTGGGGGGTCAGCCGTTATCGTAGAGATCATGTCCCGAAGCCTAATAACTAAAAGCTTGACGCTTGTCACACTCTTAGTTATTATGTACTCTTGGTAGTAAGAAAAGCTTACTACTACGGTGTCTGGAAGTCAGACAGCTTCCCAGACAATGGGACTGGACTTAACACAAAGGTTGTGTAAGTCCTAAATTAGAACAAACCTTTTTTAAGAGACCAAAATAAATAGAGGATATTTTTACTAAAACATTTTTGATCATAACTTTCCCAATTTTGGGAGTTGAAAAATAAAATTTGGATATTCAGAATCAGTGAAGAATTGCCTTTCGATTAAGCCTAAGTTATGTTTCCATATACAATTTCGACAATTACGTAATTATTACCTAATTAACACTAATTGACCCCAATTAATAGTAATTAAACATTATAACTACAAATTTGACTTAACTAATATCGAGAATGACTAAATTACTCTAAATAAGCCTAACCATGATTTCGTACCTAGGGATTACTACCAAATAATGCTAATTATGAACAATAGCTATTTATGTTTAGTTAGTGAACCATCTTCTACTGATTAATACTTGTTTAAAGAATGGTTGCTCATTGCTAAAAAGGAATTAAGTGTACTCTTCGACTATATTCATGTTTCCACTTTTATTATAGTGAATAATGCCTGAGCATTATATAATTATGAAAAGGGGATAATGGAGTCCTAATGAAAAGGCACCAGCTTTTCATAAGGGGAAACACTTAGGAATTTCTAGCACTTCTTACTTAATTATACTAATACACATTCTGATTTGAGTTATTTCTTACTTAATGTGTAATGAAATTACTGTTTCTGTTACTGTAATTGTTGTTTTATTCAGTAAAAAAGCGTTTCGCGTTATTACAGCCTCACCTAGCAACTAGGAATAGGGTACTAATAACTAGTATAAGATGGCCTTAGTAAAGAATAATCTAGGCCCCTACCCGGAAATCTGCCAAAAAAGCTAATCTAGTGAGTTAATAAGTGTTTCCGTTGAAGATCTCATGGCCAATCCAGTAATCTATGCCAGGTAATTGTATAAAGAAACAAGCCGTATCTGTTACTGTCAATTATCATCTGTTCTTGTATCTTGTGTCTGTCAGAGCTGCCAGAATTGCCTTAAAAATCACAATAATCTGGTTAATTATCAGGACTTAATTAGGGTGTCTTAACTATGTTCCTGCGGCCGTATTGAGGCCCTCGAACTATACTAATTAGGGAACTTAATAGGTGTTAGAATTGTTTAAAACATGTATAATTACCTAGTTTACCTCAACTCTTAGTGCAAGGATTCGAACCTTTGACCTTTTGCCTTTTTGTACGTGTGTGGGGCGGCCGTATTGAGGCCTCCCACATCTGAATAAACCCCTATTACGTCAGTCTTGCGCAAGGGTGGTCGTATTTGAGACCCCCTTTAATTCCCCTGCCTTTGTCACCCACCTGTCAGCGTTGTGTAATTGCCAATCTTGGCATAAATCCCCTTAAATAGCAAGAAAACACGCTATTGTCTACCTTACTAGTACAATTACACAACAAACAAGCACATTTACACAATAACACAGTTTGTTCTTGTACTTATTATTTTAAATTATTATTAAACCCTCCTGTTCGACGGAGGTCTCAGACGTGTCCATTTTTATTTTTCTTTTCTTTTCTTTACCAAGCCACGGCCTTTGGCCTAAAGTTAGCAAGCTCTTCAGGCCAAATATTTCTTTTCCTTTTTTTGGTTATTATTCGTAGTATTTATGGGATTTTGAATGGGGACCCAACCACTGATTTTATGATAGATGTGAAAAACTAGCAATTACGGTCTGCGATTCTACAATCATTCTGAACAAATATTGAAAGTAATCATTACTTCTGTGTAGTTACGTCGGTCTGAGATCATGAGTCATCGGACCAATTAGTCTTATTAATCAGTGTTGTGTTATTCTTGTTAACGAACGGTCGGCCCTTAGCGCCATTTATATTAGCTGTGCTTGCCTTTGGTCTTTTATGATTAAAACGTAAGTTGTTTAATAAATACATTTGTACGCCACCGACGCCTCATGTTTGACTAGGGTAGGATTTAGATTAGGGGTCGAATTTAGAGCGAGTTACACCCGTGAGAACCCGCATCAGATTTCGTTGATGTACCGGTTTAGTAACCGGACAGTAAACCGGGGATTGATATTTTGGCGAATGTGACAGGACCACTGTCCGGTTTGTCAAATTTCAAAAATTTGTTTATATCGACAATTTTCCTGGCTCAAGGTCTCATGTTACGGCTTATTCAAATTCGGCTCAGTGGTCGCAGTCTGGTCAGTTAGAAAAGGATCATGAAGCTACTTCTTCAGGACATACTGATCTCATTGATGTGTCTCCTACTGCAGTGCACAAGTTGGAGCACAACGGCCCAGCCGAAGATATTTTCAAATGCAGTACTGGCTCAATAGTTGGCGATGAAGCCCTGGATCCGTCCTACACCAAGAAGTGACAGTTCAAATGTGTGGTAGTCCTGGAAGTTCGAATGATTTGGAAATGTGAAATGTATACGTATCCCAGAACCTCATTTTGCTGGTAAATATTTAACAGCAGAGGTTAACGCTGGAAAGTCAAGTATGGATTTGCCCCAGCTCGAATGGCTCGAATACAATGGAATCAAACCAAGCTCTGATGGAATGTGGCTCTATGAATAATACTTCAGCTGTTATGGGAACTGTAGTAAATATTGCCCTAAATAATGGTTATGGTTTGGATTTGTTATTTAATGAAGAAAAGGGCAAAGAAAGTGCTGATAGCATGGGTAAAAGCACTGATGAAAAGCTGAAGAAATATACTCATGCAAAAAGTGGATTTGTTTCGAAAGGAAAGATTTGGTTATAATTCTTCAGCCACGAGGCTTTGTCATCGCCATTCTCAGCAATTGGTTCTTGATACGGGATATACGGATATACATGGAAAAAGCGTGTGCAGTATCTGAGGTATAATGCGGAATCCCGGCGCATGGTAACAACGCGCTTTGATTAGGACCTCTGGTCACTGGGCTCATAAATCATCATTACGCGCAACTTGTATGGCCATCTTCGAAGTTAGTGCGTAGCTGCCAGCACAAAAAGCGCATGTCGTAGGTCTCTACGTCGTGTTTTTGTCGTGATGGTAGCATGGTTTCATACATTTTTCTTTTTCATTTTACTCTCAATACTTTTACTTTTCGCAGTAATTTTTTTGTTTTGTGGGTTTGCCAGTCATTTAACAGGAATTTCTTGAAAACTAACGTTCAGTACTTTTTTCTAATCTGTGTTTTTGTCTGTTTATCTTATTGGAATTATTGGAATTCTCCGACTTTATTGAAAACCAAGCAAAGTTTATCAGTTAACCAGTACACACCGTACGTATGTTGGTTAACCAGAAAGAAAGAAGGAATTAATAGAGGCTAATTAATACGTTCATACCTAAAACGCCTCAGATACGCTTTTCTAACTGACGAATTTGACTATTACTGAAGTTTGGCTTAATATCTATTTTTCTAATTAAAGATATTTAATCCTTGCAGTATTATTTTTGAAGCAGTTTTTTTGTTCGTGTACATGTATACCTTTGCATTCTAACTTTGATATTTCCATTTTGGCATTTTGTTATGTATTTTTCGCTTAATCTTTGCCGTATATTAATCTAAAAACTCTAAAAATCCAAAAATATTGAGTTAGTTCTTTATGTGGTTTATTTGCTGCTACAGTTGTTTTTGTATTCTTTTGTAATTATGACTTTTGAAGCCACACTTCATAGCGAAATAGGTTCATGCTTTGCACATCTATTGACGCAGTGAATTCTAGTTAGTTTGTATTTTTTTCCTTAAGTACACCTCATAAAAGCTTAAGTGAAATGTCGGTGTAACATAGTTTTTTCTCTTTTGGAGTGACTTTCTAGTTTCTCTGTTAAAACGTAATCTCTATAAAACGTCGAATTTCTTTTCTATCTTGCGCTTATCCTAACTATAAAATTCTTGGCGCAAATCACAGTAACCTTCAGTTTACGAGTACGAGTATTTTTTTATAAATGTTTGTTTAACCCCTTTGTGTTTCAGTTTACGGCTCCTTCAGTGGTGTTTTTCAACGATGCTACAACCGGTGGACGTTGTCGGTGCTACCAGTCTTCCAACCAGGCTCGAGGTCCGGTGCCCCACGGAAGCCATACCACTGCCATATTGAAGAATGCCTTATATTAGTATTTTATTCATAGTCATTTTTGTTTGTCTTTCATTGTTATAGTCATCTTATAGCCTATTTGTCTTCGAAAATTTTCTATTCAATTTACAATTTTGCCTTAACAGCTTGCCTTAATTTTTG
>JASAND010017286.1:0-21479 GCA_030248195.1 Trissonchulus latispiculum | reverse complement strand
GTTACCACCTTGCCATACTTTATATCCTATTACTGCTTGTTCAACCTTAACATTCCTGGCTTGTCCATTAATTTGTGAAACTGTCACACTTACATGCTCACGTTATCAAAACGTAGCGGTTTCCTTTAATTAATAATTATCTAGCCGTCTATAGTCCTTACGATTAATTGCTCAATGCAGCTAAATGATGCCTATTAAACACAATTAGACATTAATTATTGTGTAAATACTCTTGTATCTATTTACTGTATTTGTATCAATTTGTTACAAATTTATTTTTGCTTTTTCAGCTTCCGGCAGCACGCAATGCTCACGATTCTGTTGTGCGTCAAATTAAGCACCAACAAAATTCATATCACTAAATCTTATGTCTCTTCTGGGAATTTATTTCTTGTTCAACTGTACATAATTGCTTACCCTTTAATTATGCGTTAATTATTTTGGGATACTTATTCTATTATGCTATCTATTTTATGGCTTTTTGCTTGCAACGCGGTGCACTTTATGTAGATGTTTAGAGCGCTTTCATTTTGCACTGGTAAGCAGATAAGGATCAGCTATTAAGTTTAATGTTAATTTGTGTTTGTTAGTGTTAGTTTGTTTAATTTGTGTTCTGGAATTTTAAAATGTGTATTTGAATTGCGATAAATTCGCTTGTATTCATAAGCTTATGTCTTGAAGGATATTCATTCAGTAGGTTATATGTTATATTCTTAAAATTCTTAAAATAATGGAGTACTTTATTTTCTGTATAAAGTATGTAGTATGAAGAATGAATTATGAATGTTATTATTATGTTAGAATTATTATTTGTTCATTTTTATTTAAACAAATGTTAATTTTGGCTGCTTTTTATTATTTTAGGAACCAGCTGAAGTTCAACACTATTATTCGGATTCCGAAATTTCCGATCATCGATCTCGAAAACGAAAACTTGTGGTTGGATACTTTAATTTTTAGTTCCGATATTTGTTTTAAGTTTATTTCAGTTAGCTTTACTTTTCAGTTCTGTTTATCCTTTGTTTTAAGCAAATACAATACAAAAAGACCTAAGCAGAAAACGTGTACTTAAATACAAACACTTGTAATGACATTAATAGAAACTTACTGATAATATCACAAATGAACACAAAAGAAAAATATATAATAATTTAGTTACCCTAAAGATCACGACATGACAATAACCTATGTATTTATAGTGTAAGTTTGGTTACCTATTGAGTACGCTGAAATAAACAACTATTAACGAGTGTATTAATTATACAAATTAAATTATATTAGTGCATCTGCTGCCATTTTATTTTTGTATTATCAAGGAATCTTTTCATGAAGAAATTTTTTGTATTTGTGAAAACAAAATAAATTGGTCAGTATTAAGTTTTTTGTAATGCTTTTTTAGATTCCAACGGCACCTCGAAGGGTAATGTAAACCGCACCGATTGTAATGAGTAAAGCTAGCTGTGCATTTGCTGCTCCTAGTCGCAAACTAACATTTCCCATATTCTTGATTCTAATTTTTTTTCAATTCTGCAACAAATTTTACTACATTTCAAGTGAAAAATTATCGCAATTACTGAAAAGTTTTTGGGGCGTTTTGATATTACAATTTAAAAATTATTAATCGGGTTTAACTGATTTAAATTTGAATTTAAATTTAAATTTTAAATGAATGACTTTTGCTTAAAAATTTTAAGTTTTCCAAAACTTTATCCCTGTGTGCTGCCTGCCTTGCTATTAGCTAACCTACTATATTTAGCTAATTATTAATTAACTGTCTTAAGCTTACCGATCTCTAGCTACATAGCTGGAAGGCAACAGGCTAAAAAACTTAGTGAAGTTACCACCCAACCTTCTACACTCAACAAATACTTTGCTGTGTCGAATTTTTTGTGTGCAGTTAGTGCTGGAATAGTGCTATATGATGCTGATAATGCTAAGCTTTAGATTCTGACCTTAGTTTTCTATAACCGTATAAAATCTTCAAGCCAAAGCTTTAGATTAATTATACAAAGTAGCTTTATTAGCACTGCATTGCAATCCTCGAGCACTACTAACTGCTCGACAAAACATACAGCTAGCACTAGGAAGTTTATGGGTGCAAAGGGTTGATGCTAACTTTACTTAGGTAAGCTAAGACATGTTAGCTTGTAATTAGCTAACTTAGCTAACATGTAGTGTTAGTGTTTGTGCATTTGTTAGGATTCCACAATTTCCCGATTGCGTCAAGACGTTGAGCGCTGGTCGGCGGAAAAAGATCGGGAATATGGAATTATTTCGGCAGAAATTGATAAAATTGATCTCTCTAAAATGCTAAATAATTCGGTCAAAAAGGTGGGTTAGTTCAATTAGTTTAAAGGTAGTTATAACTTTTGTTTTCATTTCTACCATGGCTTGCTACTAACTTCTTTATTAGCTAATATATCCTCATGTGTTAGTTAATGTTTTACTTTAGTCTTTTACTTATTTCATTGTTTCAAACTGTTATTTTTGACATTTCTCATCATGTAATCAAATAGATGTTTTGTAAATTTGGCATCAAGAAGGATTGTACCATTTCTAGATGAAAAACTTTTGAGACCTTTCCGGCAAATTTACTTTACAGAAAGTTAATAAAAGTTTGACTTATTTTAACATTAATCTATTGATATTACATAAATTTTATTAATTATTTAGTAATGTCGCGAAATTAAAAATCGGGTCGGGTTGGTCGGGAATCGGGTCTGGATTTTCTAGATTCTACGTCTTAACTCAGTTCGTTTGGTTCAAATCGCTTTTAAAATTTTCTTAGAATCTGGGTTTAATGACTCTAGAAAAATAGTAATTATCTAGTTTTCTTATTGTTTCAGGAATGGGAACCTATCACGCCGTCACCACAAAAGGTTAGTTTTCAAAAATACAAACTGTTGATTTTAATTATTTGTCGTAAATTTGCATCTAGTGCGCCTCTGCTGTGTAATTGCTGTGCAAATAAAATAAACTTTCAAATGTTGCCGCTATTAAATAACATTAGCTCTAACCTAGTAGGGTTTATTCAATATTTCAAAATTTGTGCATGTGTGCTGCATAGCTCTGTATTGCGTAGACCGACTTGTTTGCTGGCTTCTCTATCTCACCAGTTTATGAACGAGCTAAGCCTTGAAATTTCAGAAATTTCATAATTTCACTAATCGTCTGTGCAACCGACCGGTAAAGCTACTTGTAGCTTGTCGCGGCTATTAGCTAACTTTACGCTTTTAGAGCCGTTCTCAGTCCAATTTGCATGTTCAGAGTTGGAGTTTTGGGGGCGATTTTAGCCCTCATTCCGTCATCAGTGTAAATGGACCCCAGAAGGGTCCGGCATGGGACAGTGGCTATGAAAGCTCCCAAACCCTTCGGAAAGCGCTCTCCACCGTTCAAACGCAGACTGGTCAAACAACTACCGTCCAACAGGCCCAACAACCGCTACAGGTATGGCCTGGCTTCTGTGGTGTAGTGGTTCAACTGCCCGCCTGTCAAGCGCAAGGGCCTGGGTTCGAATCCTGGTTGATGTCGAGATTTTTATTTTTAAATCCTATAGCAATGGTGGTTGTGGATTAGTTACAATTTACAAAGTTTGATCTTTTGAGGCTGTTGTTTCGATTATTAGCAGGAATTACAGTTTAGATAACGTTTTTTGTAGCTCCTACTGGAAGTACAAACATTGTTCGAGCTTAGAGCCTTCAGGAAGTTATGGAGAAAATAGTTTTCGTTATTCTTTCGGTTTACGTGCGAGTTAAGGAAACATAAAAACAAATAGATTTAATAGTTTTAAGAAATTTATCTGAAGAAGCTTTACACATCGTTTCTTAGTCATGTGCGCAATAAGGATTATGTTAGCTCAATTTAACTCACTTAGTTAGTTGCTGAAAAACCGCATGTTGTCAACGGGTGGTGCTGTTGTAGATTGCATGTAATACTGTCCAGTTTGCTCTTCTATCTTTAGCCTCAGGTTTTGCCAGTGCTTCTGATACCGCAGACTGTCACAAAGGAGGTTAAGGAAGAGACGACGACCAGCCGGACTACGGGGGGCGATCGGTTCACCTCCCTGCCGGATCTAACCGATACAGACTCGGGTCATGGGACCCTGATTAAAATCAAGGTCAGCCAGCACTCCAGGTCCCGCAAAAACTCTCGTTTTGAATAGGAATATTTCAGGGCGGATTTAAATATACTTTAAGCTGGCAGGTTGCAAAGCTTGAAACTAATGCTATCATTCTTAGGCTCAGGAAAGTTTACAGCATAGTGATAGCAAGAGTGTGTAATTGCACCATAGATTAGCAGAAGAGTAAGCCACTAGAGGAGAGAACTCCTCTTCTTGGCATTGTGTAACGGTGCTCCGACCACAAAACGCGAATGTTCCACCGTTTGGTGGGAGTAGCAGAAAACAGGTCTCCTTTTGGTGAGGGGGGTAGCCAGCCAATCAGACAATCAGATTGCAGAGACCCCCTCCCCGTTTGGTGGGGGGAGGGTAGAGCAGAGAATTACGGTAGTTTTTGTTCTATTCGAAAATGGGTCCCCGTTTGATGGGGAGGGGGTTGCAAAGAGAGGTCCCTGTTTGGTGGAGGGGGGGGGGTAGGCAAACGAGGTCCCCGTTTGGGAGGGAGGGGGTCGCCAACAGCCAATCTTAGCCTGACTTGACGACCCCCCCAAACGGGGACCCCTTTTGCATACCCCCTAGTGGCTTACTCTTCTTCTAATATATAGTGGGATTATGCGCTCTTGATTATAGTCAAATCCTTTGCATGAACTCTTTCCATTAATCTAGATCAGACTTAAAAAAACTTTAACTCACTCTAACTGGACTGAATTAATTGGTAGGACATACAGGTAAATGCTAAATAAGTGGTAACATGGCTAACATGGTAACATGTATAGTTGAAGTAAGCACAAGCCTGTTGGAATGGCAATTAAAATCGAATCAAAATCCTAATTTCTTTCTTGGGCAATTTTTGGGTTAAACTTTTCCCTTTTTTAGGATGAGAATGCCAAGAAGCCGCGCTCAATCATGAAACAGCGGGAGAGTAGTCATCAGACGTCCAGTCGAGAAATCACTCGACACGACAGAACGCTGGACAATCGACCGGTCGGTCTGGTTGGACCGCCGGCTCTGCGTCAGCTAAATTCTGACGCGGTTGCTTTACGTGTAAGTTAAGACACTCTGTAGCACTACAGTAAACATAGCGGTCGAATTTCGAATTTTCAGCTCATTTCACTGAAGCTTCCATGCTTTATGACAAATAAAAATGTGTTAACATATTCTTCTAAATACTCCTCACGCGAATTTAAATGTTTAATAAATTTCGCAAGAATCTTAGTTGCACTAGGGGTACCTGCTCTTGACCTAAACTTCTTTAAAGTTATTAAAGTTAAAATTTTAAATTCATTAAAGTTTAAACTCATTAAAGTTCAGATTGTGGGTTCACAGGACTAACAAATTGATTCCAGAAATTGTTAATAACGAAATCACTAAAATTCGAACAAGAACTGTTCCCAAAACAGCCACAATATGCAAAGAGTCACAAACAGGAGCATTATTTCTTAGTAGACCCGTTTAGAACCCAATTTTCCAAGGTTTCAGTTTAAGTAGTAGTTAAGAAATGGCGGTTCTAGGACGGTGGTGGAGTCAAGGAAACGGTGGCGACAACCGAGGAATCGAAACAGACGGAAGAAATCGAGCGAACCATTCGGGAACATCGAAAGGAAAAGAAAGAAAAGAAAAAGAAACGTAAGGATCGATCCAGCGACCGACACGGGCATCGACACCGCTCCCACACCTGGAGTGCTCGCAACTATGAGTATGACGATGCACCCTGGACCACTCCTCTTGGTAAAGTTGACAGGGCAAATTCATGTCACAGGTGCTGGGCTCAGTTTTTGTTGCTTTTTTCTGGTGGCGCAAACAGACTACTTTTTGGCAATATTTTGATGTCACGTCAGGAGTCCAATAACAATAAAACTTGGTAAAACTGAAACAACCATCTTTTGTAGCTTTTCACCCCGAGGGATATTCCATAAAAATAATGAAAGCTTGTAAGTGCAAGATACAAGAACTTGTCTTGAACTGCAAGTTCAAGTTGTTAGTGGTTCATAAAACTTTTTCTTCAATTTTTATTAGCTAAAATTAGCTAAAAGTAAGTTGCACTATTTGAGAACTTGTAACGCGAGTTAAGTGCGTTGCATTACGTAAGTACGTTGCTCTTGCAAGTAGCTGATTTTTATAAAATTATCCAAAATTTTTTAAAGTCCGCATGAAACTAGAAATACAGCAATTTGTTTGATGTTTTCGTAGATGGAAATGTACAAGTACAAAGTACAAGTTTCAAGTTTTATGAAATTACAATCAAATTTGTTGATCACTATTTCGTTTTCAACCAACTTCAATTCACTGTAACATTCTCAGCCTAGCCCTCAGCCAATCTACGTTCGTGGAGATGTACACAATTTTAGCTTTGGCAACTCCCTTCAGATAATTGTTATGGTGTCGGAGCGGTGTTGGGAATTAACTAAGATTGAGACCCATAAGATATTTTAATTTGCTTAATCTTAATTAGTGCCTCAGCTATTGATTTTTCGTTGTAACACATTTGTTATTTTGTTTCTATTTTTATTTGCTTCAAACTAACCCTTTGTGTATTGTGTTTGCTTATTTTAATTTTTGCTATATATCTGACACTTCGAATATTGTCTGATTTTTATTTGATGCTGGTTTATAGTTCAAACTCGCCCCGCGAAAGTTTCATCGGGCGCTCAAACGGATCCAGAACCGATTTATGCTCAACCTCAGTCCGCCTTCAAGCCGATCTCTGTAACAGTTCCACCCGAGCCCCAACCGGAACGGGTTATAATTCGAACAATTTACAAAAATACTGGTAAGCGGTGATCCGCTGCAATTCGGTGCATGCTTGGCTGTCCCAGACTTAGGTTATTAAGACTTTCTGCAATAGAAATGTGCTCGAATGGCGCAAAACTAGTTCTTGTGGCACAGCTGCAGTAATAGCTACTTAGGTCGAGGTAACTTTATTGCAAAACGGCATTTACACTGACACAGACTTAGCCATGATGTATATTTTATTTTAATTTTTGATCTATTTGTTTGGAATGTTCCAACCCAAGTTCCTGGATTAAATTGCGATAGTTTACATTTATAGGTCACGGAACTAGTCCACGAGCAATTCAAGGAGGTCGTTACGCGCCTGGCTATATCAACGAAAGTTACACAAGAGTAAGTAGTTAAAAGTTTTTGGACAATTAATATTTGTCCTTTTGTTTACAACAATCAATGTGGCATCCATTTTGCAGTCGTCACAGTTGTACAAAAATGTTTCCAGACCTTTTGTTTCGATAATTTGCTGTGTTTGTTGCGGAAGGTTCCAGTATCGGTATTTTTATACTACTTTCGAATTTTTGCAGCAGACAACAACTCGCCGAGGTGATGACAGAGACAGCAGTAGACATCACAGATCATCTTCAGAACGCTACAGAGACGACTACGTTGTAAGAAAACCTTCTCTTGGCTTTGAATTTTGAGTACCTCAACTTTTTATTTAGGGTAAACACTTAATTGAAGTTAATTAAAATTACATACAAATTGAATTGAGAATAATGTCAGATTGGCAGAAAAAACTAAAATTCTAAGGACTCAGTATGAAAAATGAAATTAGATTATTTCCAAAGCTATCGTTTCATTAAAAATGGAAGAAAACTTAATGTTAATTTGAATTAAAATTGAATTTTAATCTTTAGAATGGGGATGCCAGATATGGAGATAGCAGACAGCATGAGCGAAGGCGTCATCGAGTCCACAAAAGTCATTCCAGTCGTAAGACGTCTTTAATCTCTTTAATCTTTCTTTTTAGTGATTAAGCAAAAAGCTTTCTCTAGAATTTTAGGTTTGGTTGAACACCGATAGAGTTAGACGCCGAATCTTGCACCCTTTTATACAGGTTAGACTCGCTTTGAAGTTTCAATTCTGTTATATTAGAAGACAGATCTGCCTGATCTTCTATAATATAAGGAAATTATGGACTCTTGGTTTGGTAGCACACTTCATAATTGAATCATGAAATATGAGCTGTATGGTTATCGGCTGGTTATGCGAAGACTAAATAACATTCGGCAAGCTAAAGCCAACCCCTATATTTAAGAGAATATGTACATGGTATGTTCCAGTGTCTGCATTTTCAGACTACTTCCAAATTCAAAGTAGTTCCTAATCGCACAAACTGCATGAATGAAACATTCTTTAAATTACACCAAGTGTGAAAATATTTCCAAAACCCTATTTTATATTTTCAGGGGAAGTGTTCCATGATGCTCCCGAAGAATATAGCAGCTATTCCTCACCTAAGGTAAACAGAGAGTTTAACTATACCTTCATCGAGAGCTTATAATAGGAAGAGAAAGACACTGAGCGTTATTTTGCTGGAAACTCTCCACTGACGGGCCCAGAGTTTGAGGATAACTCTGATATTTGAACTTCAACTCAATGAAGAATTATACTGTTGGAGTATTTTGTGCTCAACAATGTTGTTGACCCTATTTCAGCCGATAGTGGAATTTCCACCAACTCTGCCCAGGGATATGCGGGACATGCGATATATGACGAACGGACTGCACAAGTCTCGCTCGTTCGCTGAATGGGAGGCGGACTCCAGTCGCCACTCTCAGTCCAGTTTTCGTGGTCGGGACAGTGAACGACAGTTGAGAAGGTGACGCTTGTCATACTCTTATGTATTATGTACTCTTGAAATTAAGTGTATCCCAAAACGAAACTTTTTATAATCTTCTGTATTATTTATCTCTGGTAATAATTTTTGAAATAATCAGAATGAAAATGTATAGAAATTTAGTATACAATTTTCTACGTCGTTGCATTTTAACTGGAATTTCCTGTCTGGAATAAGTACCTTAGTAACTCCAATTTAGCCCAAAGTGACCACGTTACCTAACCAGAATACCTTTTAATTAATTAGTAAATTCGTCGAATACCGCGAAACATTGAAAGAAAAACCGAACCAAATTTTACTAAATAAACTTGAAATGAAAATGAAAAATAAACTAAGTGAATGGTGAAACTAATTAATTGAAATGAACATAAAAAATATAAAGTGAAACCTAATTAAAGTAATTAAATGTCGTTCTAGCACCTGCGACCGGAAGAATTCGGGAATAAGTATCTTGTTTTTCCTGTTTCAGATACGACGGGTACGGCGGGGGAACCATGCAACGAGACTATCAGGACTCCCTGCTGATGCCGATGCCACCCCCAGGGCAGAATCTGAACACCCGGGAGTACCGAGAGCAGGCCATTCCAGGGGGTCGCGAGTCCTTCGGGAAACAGGTCTTCTCCAATTCCGGTTCCCGAATGCATCGCGCACAGGACGGCGGGGTTGATGCGGTCACCCATTTCAAGTAGGTTCCGAAATTTTCGGAATTTCCTGGTTATCAGGGTTGGCCAGTTAGATTCGTTTTAGTTCAAACGCATATAAACACTTGGTTAAGGAAGATTTGCGGTACCAGCTGTGATTGTAAGAGAGTTTCTTTCGAACTCTGTCCAAAATCACAGAAATCTATTTCTGAAATCCGTCAGTTTTCTGATTTCAGCGAAGGCAAGCAAGAATTCAACTACAAACGTGAAACTACCACACCGAGACGCGGCTATGTTTGAGTTGGCCGACAATTTCGGGATCCGAAATACGGGATTTTCCGAATAACCGTGAAATCCAGTGGTGAAAGTGGCTAAAGTGTGAACATTACCCCAATTTTAGAGAAATCCGCAACTGACTTCAGTTTTGCCGTTTGGTTGTTTTGCATAGCGTTGCAATGCAAAAGCATGTTTTTGTTGTTACTATGTACCTTACTTTACACGCTAAAATGTAGTCTTTTGCTAAACCGGTTAAGTAATCCTATGCATTAACGTTTTATGCTAACTTTGTTATAATGCCTTATGTAACTTATAACCAAGAGTACGTAACGATAAGAGTATGACAAGCGTCACAGCAAACTGTGCACGAATGCAAATATAAAAACAAATAAAAATGAATAATTTTGTATCTCAACTGAAACATTATGAAGTGTCATACTGTTATCAATAATGTACTCTCGTCGGTGTATTAATGCTTGCTTTCTAATACGTGCATAATAATTAATTCTTCTGTATTTGTAATAATTGGTGCTATTACTGTCTATGTAATCCATGTGATATGCTAATTACCCCTAAGTGCCTTTTAATCCTATCCGACTTGCTGTATTTGTCCGTTTTAACAAACTTCAGATATTCAACGCTTAAACTTTAAATTTAACGTAAAGTTCCATCGAGTACTATAACAAATTCAATTGTAATTTTTGGCATTCCTCCTGTAAAACCTGATTAATCTAAACCCAACAGTCATGCGAAATCTT
The DNA here is from genome assembly GCA_030248195.1 of Trissonchulus latispiculum. Lineage (NCBI taxonomy): Eukaryota > Metazoa > Nematoda > Enoplea > Enoplida > Ironidae > Trissonchulus > Trissonchulus latispiculum. The sequence goes on along the minus strand of JASAND010017286.1, from coordinate 11,060 downwards.
ATTCATTTATTGTCTATTCACGTCATATGTTATGTAATTCTTGCTTCCACTTGTATCCTGTACATAAGAATTAGTGCTATGATTTTGCTGTAGATTGTTCCTGTAACTCTGGCCTAATAGCTCAAGTTCTTTTGTTATACAGAAACCTTCTTGGAAGGTCAATTTGTGTGTAACTTTCTGTCTCTGCATAATTTCCCTTCCTAAATTTGGCTTCGGATGTTGAGCAAAGTTGGGCAATCCTATTGTCAGAAGAGAAAGACTTTTGCCTACAATATTTATTAGAAATAAAAGTGTTAGTGATGATGTTGTCATTAAATGTGATCAGACAAGCTTAGGCTGGGATAACTAACTGTCAGAGCACGAAAATAGGTGGGCTAAAGGAAACTTCAACAACACAAAGTTTCAAAGCTTCTACCTTGAAGCATTCTTCACTGCAAGTTAAGAGGAATTACTTATAATTTAATAGTCGAATTAAAAGAAGCTCTTTTACCCGTTGCCATTAAACTATGAAGGAGTGTATTTCTTAATAATTTAGCCGTGCATGTGCCCGACCCCCCCCCCTTTTTACAACTACCAACATAATTATATAATTAAAAAATTCTACTGACTGCTAGGCCCAAGCTTCACAGCTGCCACTTGCCTAGTGTTGTTTCAGTAGCCCATTTTAGTTTCAGTTTCAGTTTCAGTCAACAACCTGAGTTAATTTCAGTTTCAGTTTCAGTCAGATACCAAAAATAATTGCAGTTTCAGTTTCAGTTTCAGTCGTCATCCCAAAATAATTTCAGTTTTAGTTTCAGTTTCAGTCGCCGGTCAAAATTAATTTCAGTTTCAGTTTCAGTTTCAGTCGGTGGAGCAAATGGTTTCAGTTTCAGTTTCAGTCCACGTTTTAGAATAGTTGCAGTTTTAGTCCGGCTTTTCAGTTGAAGTCATCGCCCAAAAAGATAAATTTCAGTTTGCGCATATTTGTAATTTAGAACTGTTGAATGAAGCTGCAGTTTTATTTTAAATCTCAGCTTCTATGTCAGTTCTGAGTAAAACAGTTTTATCTAATATATATATTGTACTTGCAATCCAATCATTTTCTTTGTGAAGACAAAAAATTAAGACTCGTTCTGAATTAAGTTTTAATAGTTGCTTGCTGTATTGGCTTTCCCATTAGCTATAAGTACCTAAACCATCTTGGTTATTCGCTTAAGTAAAGCATCTCTCCAAAATGTAAAGCTGTGAGGCCATAAAGCTTCATTGCTGCAATTCGATGCTTAGCTTCTGGGGCCACATGAACTACTTGTGCTTTAAAAACTATATAAAGCAATTACGCTTTAACATAACTTCCTAGTTTCACTTTATCTAATATGCAGACAGTAAATGATCTGAAAAGGAATACTTCTATAATAATACGAGAAGCTAAAACGTAACACATTCCTTCAATTCTTAAAATTCTTCCTTCAAACTATTATGGGAAATCTGCAATCGCATTTTAGAGAGAACTTAACCATACGCAGAGACTGAAAGGGTCTTGCACGCAGAGACTGAAATGGAGTTTCAGTTCCAGCATGAACTGAAACCGATTTCAGCTCCAGCTACAAGGGAAAACTTCCGATTTTACGCTGGGACTGAAACTGTTTCAGACTTTTCTAGTTTCAGTTTCAGTTTCAGTTCTAGAATTGGGGTAGTTTCAGTTTCAGTTTCAGTTTCAGTCGGATACCAAGAATAATTTCAGTTTCAGTTTCAGTCGGCTAGTCTAAATGGTTTCAGTTTTAGTTTCAGTTTCAGTCCGTTTTCCAAAATAGTTTCAGTTTCAGTGACTGAAACTGAAACATGTAGAGACTGAAACCTAGTTTCAGTTTCAGTTTCAGCGACTGAAACATCACTACACTTGCCAATGTAATTTAGCACATGCGTCCCTATCTGCAAAAATACTAGACTTCTGTATCTTATCTGCACCTAAGGGAAATACTGTTCAAAGTTGAAGTTTCGGCAAAAATTTAAAATTTTGGCGAAGAAAAGGAAAATTTTACTATGGGTGTGAGCTAATAGGCTGTAGTTTGGCATATACAGAGGCTCTGGAGTACTCATATGTGCCAAATGGCAAGATATTCTGACCCCTGAAATAATTTTTATGTCAACTTTAATCTTTAAAAATTGCCAAAATCGACATTCTTAGTCTGGCGTATCCTGTGTAGAAGCTTTCTGTAGCCTTAGAAGTCACAGACCTTCACTGATCGAGCTGAAATTTGATGTGGGTGTATTATTTTCAATCATGCTGAGCTCAAATATCTCAAGAAATCTTAATTTCAAAAAACTCGATTTTTCGATTTCTGGGGTACCATTGCCCAAAAGGGGATTTTGTTAACTTTTAAAGAATAAACTAGACATTATTTCAGACGGCAGAATGTCTTGCCATTTGGCACAAATGAGTACTCCTATAGGGCCTCTGTATGTGCCAAATTACAGCCTTACAGCTCGCACCAGTAAAAAGTTTTCCTTTCGTTAGCCAAGTTTTTACATTTTTGCCGAGACTAACTTTGAAGAGTAATTCCCTTCGATGCAGATACGACACAGACGTCTAGTATTTTTCTGCAGATAGGTGGAACTAGACAGCCAAAGTTTGTGGGTTCGATCCCCACCTCGGGCCCGAAGTTTTCGGGTCGGAGGTGCTGTAGTGACTATCTTAGTTTCGTTTGTTCTTTCATTTGGCTAAAACTTGGCAGCTCCGATTACTCTATAAATTGAGCTATGGACCAACCAAAGTTAATTGCTCGTATGATCCAAATTCAACTGTCAGCAAATCGGACAAAAGCGATATGAAAGCATGAAAGCTACCAAAGTAGATCACTTCTCTATATTTCCAAAGCACCTACGGTCAACGCAGCTATCGTTATTTACTCAATAAACATACATACATACAAATGCACTGACTGTAATATTGCGTTAATCAGAAAGTTACACAAACGACATCAAAATAACAACAGATTATCCTTGGATTGCACCAAATCAGATTAGGACTAACTGCGGATTAAGTCCAATTTTGGATGGGAAAACAGCACTTATTCCTGAGCTAATCTGCAGTTAGTCTTCTAATCTTATTTGGTGCAATCCAGGGTATATCGCCTAACAAAAATGGAACCTTCGTCAAAGTACAATTTAGACAAAAATAACAGCTAATTCGAGGAAATATTGCTTATATAGTTCCTCCACCATGTAAGTAGGCACACGAGTACGTACTACTCTCGAGCTAGCAAAAAGGTACGGCTGCAAATCGAAATCAGTAGAACCCAGTGGAAACCTGAACAGACAAGCACTTTCATTTGTCTTGCCCGCTACGGCTTGAAACGGTTGAAGTTTGCCGCCATCAGACAGTAGATGGGCTGGCGCGAAAGCGTCCTCTAAAATGTCACTAGCACTACAGTCTGGGAACGAATTCAAACTTAAGGGGGGGGTCCATTTTTGGGCCATTTTTCGACTTTCTCCTATCTCGATGATTTTCACATATTTAATTGTCAAAATGGTATATTTTAACGGGTTTTTAAAATTAAAGTCGTAACTCTTACGGTTGTCGAGTAATTTCACCTCAAAATTGAGATTTCATGTGTTTGTTACACGATTTTAGCATCACGTTAAAATTTAATTATTCAAAAGTTAATTAAAAAATTTTAAAGATCTAAATTAAAATTCTAATTCCAAGATACCGCAGTTTAACATTTCAGCGTTATTTTAATGTATAATTTGTCCAGATTCATCAACGTTTATCGAGAGATTTTTTGGCACACGCGAAAAAATGACAACTTTTAAAATTTCCTATGTTTAACACATGAAATCTCAACTTTGAGGTGAAATTACTCGACAACCGCAAGAGTTACGACTTTAGTTTTAAAAACTCGTTAAAATATACAATTTGGACAATAAAATATGTGAAAATCAGCGAGACCGGAGAAAGTCGACAAAATGGCCCAAAAATGGACCCCCTCTTAAGCTTGGTTCGATTGTGACTGGCTGGCTCAATCGGTAGATCGTTGGCCTAAGCCAAAGGTTCTGGGTTCGATCCCCACTTCAGGCCCAAATATTTCGGGACGTAGCTGCTGTAGTACTTATCTAGTATCTTATCTTAGTACTTAGTTTCGTTCGTTCTGTCGTTATAACATCTATTCTCAGAGAGGGTGTTCTGTTCACACAGCTGGTGAGTGGTTCAAAACAGGATTTTAGAATTGGACAATTCTCACTCTCGAATCTTCAAAAATAATTCTAAATCATGATGAAACATTCGCAACAGCACTAAAAATACATACGGCAGCTAAGTTAGCTATATATTATATATGTATATACCTCAGCTGTGACAAATGATTGAATGCGGCAAAAGAATCAACACAGCTATCGAATATTGGCCTAAACATTTAGAAATCTACACTTTTCTACTGAATCACAAATTCACACACAAAAGTTAGAAACACAAATAGAGAACGAAAAAGATAGGTCAATATAATATTATCTAGTTTATGACATAACAGGGGTATTATATTTTCAGAGGGGGACCCACCCCAAAACCGAATGGTCGGTAAATAGGTAGCAGTATGCGGTGGGAACGGGAAGGTAACAGGAGTCTGTGTACTGGCGCAATATCCGAAGGCCCCCCCTTCTACGAATGTAGTCAACATTCGAGAGTTGTCACTCCTGGCACGATCTGTGAATTCGGAGATAAGCACCGCCACCCTATAAGCTTTTGTAGCTGGGTGTTCTCTCCGGGGTTCAGTTTACAAGTGAGACAAGCGTGTTCCATGCTGTTGATCAAAATCCTGTTATATTTTTCACTGTTAAAATCATTAGTCACAGAAGAAAACTGAAGGAAGACTAATCAGTGAAAAACATTTGCCGCCCCTGCAAGTGCAGCAAAATTAATAGTCTGAAAACGAAAGCATTAGTCCGAAACACCAGAGAGCCAACGGGCACACAGAGAACCCTTGCCCCCAGATAAAAGTACGCAGGGATTAAAATACACAGAATTTTGTAGCGGTTCATAGTGTGTCGCGCCAAATTTCAATGTAGTGTTCCGGCGCTTGCCAGAAAAATAAGTTCATGAATCAAAAGTAGAGGTCTAGGTAAGAAAGAGTTAAGTCACAACTAGTCAACATCGAATGAAGACAAACAATCCACAACACAGACACGGTGACTGTAGATGTATAGGTCGCAGAATAGAACGTTTCATCTGTAGTCGAAGAGCCAAAAATAAACACAAAAAAGTAGGGTTAGCTCTAGATGTCCAAGAAAATCCAATCCAGAGAAGAAAAACAAGACCGGAAAAATGGGGGGGTCAAGTTCAGCTGGTAAACAGATCATTTATGGGCGGCAGGGGTTGGAGGGGACCGTCCAGTTTGCTTAGATCCGGGAGATTATCCACATGGGCCTTCAGGTCCTTTTGATCCGCGTCTAGACGGATCAGTTTCTGACGCCACTGATCCAAAATTTCGGAGTCGGAGCGGATCTTGTCCCGCTGACAGCGCAGATAGGACCGATGGCGACCCAGCATTGACTCACGACTTTCCAACTCTTTGCTGAGTCTGAAAACAGAAAAAGAAAGGAAAATAAACTGCAGAAACTGAAATACTGAATATTATTGCAAAATAACAACCACTGATGACAGTTATTGGACAACCAGGCAGGAGCTCCAGAGATTTACGTAGTTCTCTTGGGGTAAGAAAAAGCGTTCACGGCGCCAACTGGCTCTCTCTTCTATTTCGGACAAAGGCTACTGACGTTTCTATTGTTTCTTTAGGAACAATTTAATGAAAGAATATAAAGTACAAAACATCTGCACTGCAATTATTAAGGTAAAGTCTTCAGTCCGAAACAGGAAAGAGCCAACGAGCTACCACTGACATCTGTCATTTTCCTGATGAACGCAGCCACTAAAATATTTTTCAACCAGACTCTCCCCATACCGCTAAACTGAAGCACCGAAACACTTTTTTGAGACAAAAATCCAGCCGAAAGATTCCCATAAGCTCCAAACAGCAAGTCTAGAGTTTCCCTAATTTTTATTTACGTATACGTATACAGGTTGTCAGACTATTCAATAATTTATCAAAAACTAAGATCGAGATATGCATAGAACTTATTCGGTTCTTCAGTGGTCTAAAGCAGTAGACTTAAGGCTTTAGGTACGTACGTATATTTATATATGCCTAGGGCTTCCTTCATCACCTTTCGAAAACCCCTAACATTTCCCTCCCTTGGTGCGCTCCCCCAATTTGGAACCATAAAAATACCACCAGCAAAACATTGTGCTTTTTATAGCGGGGGACAGGCCCCCCCCACTTTTTTGGGCTTCCCCCCACTCACTATAAGGTGCCCAAGGATTTTTGGTCAAAATTTTCTAAAATTATCCGGCTTCGCCGGAATTTTTTGGTCAAAAATCTCTATTTTTGAACACTTTTTAGTATAGTTATAGCGGTATATATACAGTACGAGCATAAGATATGTTAACATTTAAAGAGATTCTTAATGCAACAAATTTCTTAAGACTTGTAGAAACCAGGCTATTTTTACTGCAGTTTTGGTAAATTTAGGCCACTTTGGACCCCCACTTTTTGCCCCCCCCCCCCCACTAGAGGGGGGGGGGCGTCCCCCCACTTGCCCACCCCCTATTATTTCGCCCAGAATCATGCCAAAAAATATAGTTTAGACTGCTTTTGCAAAAATCTGAATACGTATAGTTTTCAATGTTTTTGCAAAAATCTCCTCCGCTCCGACCCTGAAAATTTCTGGACTATCAGATAGCCCCCACCCCCAGGGAAAAAACTCCCTGAATTCCGGAGCGTACCTGGCATTATAGGAGGTGAGGATGGAATGGGCATGATCCACAATTCGACTCAACTCCTGGGCCGCCACTTTCGTCTGAATCTGATCCAACTTTTTCACATCCGCAACCTCTGGCGGAAGGGCAGCAATTTCTTCCCTGAAAATAGACACAGTCTAAGGAGGCTGTACAGAAAACATCCAACTGATGAGCTAAAATATATAATGATGTCATTGTTAACAGAAAGCTAAAAAGCACTCAATAATTGCATATTATATATCTACGCTAAGCAAAAATTTCATTCAATAGCAATTATTTCAGCCCATTTATAAATGAATTATATAGGGGGGTGGGGCAACTTGGAACAAAAATTTTGGTAGAAATGCTGCCATTCTTCATAGCCCTGACTGATATAGACAAAATTATGCATTATCGATAGTGCGAGGTCGGGGCTACATGGAACTACAGCGTTTTTGCTATATATTCAAAGCGTTAGTGCACTACGACAATAAACGTGTCGTCCCAAGGTAGAAATTCTAAGTTGCCCTGCAGTCCAACTTGGGATGAAGGTGACGATCGGAAGTGGTTTCAACCAGCTAGCATTAGTTTCTTTGGCTAAAATCGAAGGAAACTTTATCTAAAATGTAGAGGAAGTCGAGGCGAACAAAATGATAACAAAACCGCGCAGTAATTGGAAAGGCTTCAAGCGATAAGGCGTCCCAAAGCCAATTTTCCATTTTTAATGCAATTTTTACACTAATTTGCGAAATTTCTCCGCAAACGGTTCGAAATAAAAGTCAAACAGGGTATTTTTTACAGGGGGGGGGCGGGCGGCCCCCCGAAATTGACCTTCCCCCCGAAAATCCCTTCCCCCCCCCCCCCCCCGCCCCCCCCGCCCGCCCCCCCCCCCCCCCCCCGCGGCCCCCCCGAAATCGCCCCCTCCCGGGATTTTTGCTTCCCCCCCCGGGATTTTTTGGAGGCCCAAATTTTTGCCAAAAATAGGCCAATTTTCAAAAATTTTCCGGCTTCGCCGGAGATTTTTTCGTAAAAATAGCTATTTTTAGCTTAAATCCTGGCATTTTTGAGAACTTTTTGCGTTTCACCATGCAAAATACGCCAAAAAATACCATTTTTTGGCTCATTTTTGCGAAAAAATCTTCCCCCCCCCGAAAATTTCTCCCCCCCCCCCGGGCCCGGGCCCCCCCCCCCCCGGGAAGCCCCCCCCCCGAAAAAAATTCCCTAGTCAAATACTTTAAAATGACCAAATTATGACTTCCATGTTTTGGTTTTGCATTACCTGCCATTTGTTTATACTATTTTTTGAAGTTTTCCAGCCTTAGCCAACGTTGTCAAAGGGTTTAAAGATTTTGCTAAAATTGTCGGTAAAAGTTCATAGTGAAGCTTTATATATACAATGTTGTTTGCATTCTACAGTAAAAAATACCCATGCAGGTAAGGTTTGAACATAATGGGAGTGATAAGAAGGATTTTATTAGCCAAACAGTTTTTGAACAATTTCAAAATTTTTGTTTTACCTCGATAAAGATTAATGTGTACGCATTAGCAAAAAAGCATTAATGTCACTGAAAAATTCAGGATATTTTACCCTAGAAAACATGTTTTCATGGCCTCGCAATTGGAGTTATTGCAGGAGTTTTTAAATTTGAAAAAGGTATATATACATTTTTTAGATCGAAAATGTGACTTGTATATATAGTTGGATGTAAAATGACACACATAAATCGTAAATGGCCGATTTTTTGTTTACTAGAAAGTAAAATTCACGAGCTTTGAGAAAAATATAAATTTATGCAAATTAGATGGGAGAATAGTATGGTATAGGCTTAAACAGATGTTAGGTCAATTTTTTCCAATGCTGCCCCGGATTCCCAAGTTGCCCCACCCACCTATATATGTACAGCGCAGGGGCGGATCCGGGGGGGGGGCCGCCCCCCGTCGCGATTCTATGGTAGGAAAAATTAAGGAGGGAAAGAGGAAAAAGGGCAAAAAACCAAAAAATTCGCGCCGACGGCGCGAATTTTCCAATTTTTAACCGCATATTTATTGCATTTATGAAGAAACGGCTTAAAATGCATCCGATTTTTTCGGAGAAAATTACCATTTTTGCCTAAAATTGGCAAAATTTTAAAAAAATTTTCATAGTTCTTCAGTACGAAAAGAATTAAAGATCCGACGACCGATTTTATTGCAAAAACAAAAAATTTCTTCAACTACGGGGGGCTCCGCCTCCCAGACCTCCACACGAAAAAATTTTACCGCCCCCCGTCACGAAATCCTGGATCCGCCAGTGGTACAGCGGGCTTATTCTAGTTTCCCCCATAAACAGCGTTCCCCCAAAAATCGTCCCCCCCCAAAAAAGCGGGTGCCCCCTTTTGGTACCAACTTTTGCATTTTTGCCTATTGAAGCGCTATTTTTGCACCAAAAATGAACTTTTTCGGGGATTACTATAAAAACAGCGCTATTTTTAGCATGTTTTTATAAAAATTTTCGCCCCCCCCCCCCAAGAATGACTCGCCCCCCGAGGCCCCCCCCCCCAAGAATGACTCGCCCCCCGAGGGCCCCCCCAAGAAAAAGTCCCTAGAATAAGCCCAGTACAGTATGAACTTTCCCTTCATCCTGGTTTACACTTACTGGAGGAGCACGGTGCCCCGTCACTCACAAATTCCGATATATCTCCCCTTCCATAATCTAAAAAATTGTCGATGTTATATATATATCCTACCCTTTTTAACCATAAATTCCCAAAAATGTTTCCGACGGATTTTTAAGGGACTTTTCGCTAAGCTCTAACAACATAGCAGATTTCGACAGCTTATTAGAAACGTAAAAATTGTCCAAAAATGTGCTCCCCAGTTTTGTTGAGCCCCACAAAAATAGCCCAAAATTAAACACCGAGTGGTAGAAAGATGGCTGAGTATTTGCGAAACCCTCTTTACAGAAATCTGCCCCTGAAGTCCCATTTTATTCATACCCTACAAATTAAATCCAACAAAATTGCCCACCTAACCGCTGCATCCGTGGAGGGCGCATTTTCCAGTTCACGAATGATCCCAACCAATTCCTCCGTTTCCGGGGGCGGGGGTGGGGAACCGGGTTCGGGCGAAAGACGGGCCGGAAATTTGATGGGCGGCTCAGAACTGGCATCCGCAAACAGGTGTGGCGGTGGGGTGGTGGGGCTGTTGGAGGCCAGGGGTGGGGAGTCCAGTCCAGAGGTTGACGGTTTTTCTCCATCGGCTCCAGTTCCGGTTCCCGAATCCGTCGATTTTTGCGCGGAACCCCCCGGCCGGGCCGCCGAATCAAAGGTTTCCAGCTGACGTTTGGTTAGGTTAGAGGTGACAGCGTAGCGTTGTTTGGTCAGCACCGGCTGGGAGTAGATCCCCCGCTCCGACCAGATGTCCAGGATACGGCGCAGGGCCACCAGACCCCGGTCATCGGCATAGCGAGCCAGATGGGACATGGCTGGCTCCAGGATCGGCTCAAAATCCCGGACGTAGTCGGGGCTTTTCTTCCGACTGGTTTGAATGACATCGTTGGCCAGGTAGAGTAGGTTGATGAGGCGGCGACTGGATCGATGCCGCTTCAGTTCCTTGTACCAGGCGTTGACCACAAACTTGGACTTGCGCCGATGGTGAACCAGCCACAGGGAGATAGTCTGAACACTCTGTTGGGTGTTGTTCAGTTCAGAGAAGCGTTTCTGCAGAGTGGCTTCAGTTAACGACATGGCATATGTCAGATGTCAGAATCTGCAACCGTGACAAAAACATTACCAGCAAAACACACAAGAATGAAAATGCTTCGATGGAAGGAGCATGAAAAATGCCACATGGGTGGACATTAGAAGACAAGAATAAAAATGCTCCGATGGAGCATGAAAAATGCAATATGGGTGACACTGGGTTGTAAATAGACAGAGGACTAGGTTTTAAAACGTTAATATGGGAGGGGTAGGTTGTAAATGCCAGGAGGACTAGGTTAAAAGCGCACTAATATGGACCAGCTTCGCTGAACAACCCATATTCGCGAAAACTGTCCAGAGTTTCTATTGGCTGCTGCTTGCGGTTGATATTGGCAGTTCTTCGAAAAATCGTACGATTTGTCAACACGGCCTGCAAGTATATTTGGTCGTGCTCCTTTATTATACAACTTAATAACAAGAACCAAAAATGCTCCTTCGTCGCATGTAAAATACATATGAGTACTCTCAGGCAGGTTGTACAAAAACGGAAACTAGCCTGTAAAATGCATATG